>CANXYC010666724.1:0-38784 GCA_948193065.1 Aleurites moluccanus | reverse complement strand
TCCAAATAGCCAATTCACACTCCAATTGCACCAATTCCACTGAATTTCCCTAAAATGCTTACTTTGAAAACTCAATTTGAGAAATCTCCAATTCTACATCAAATTATCCATCAATTAGCTATCCATTCATATCCAATTAGCTAATTATAACATCAATTAACAATTCCTAACACTAATTCAACATATCAAATCTTACAACTTCAAATAGCCAACACAATTTGGGAATTTCCATTCAATTGGATAAATTAAAGCAAATTAACCATAAACCCATTCAATTGAACCTAAATAAACACTAAATCATTAATCAAATCAAACAAATGAACATCCTTACCTCAAAGCGCCAAATGGCCGAATCACACTTGGAATTCTTCCTCCAATTTCTTTGCTCCTTCCCTCAAATTAATGGTAGAAATAAACTTTAGCTACCTTGATTTGTTAATTTTCCATAAACTTTCTTAAGAATTCTATAAAGAATATGAAAGAATGAAGATGGAAGAAGAAGAAGAAGGTTTCGGCAATGGAATTGAAGAAAAGAAAAGGGTGATAGCCGAAATGACTAAGGCAAATAAAAGACAAAGATTAATTGGAAAATTATAATTAAACCCTCAAATTCTCATCCTTTACACTTTGGTCCTTAAATTTTTTGTAATTTATTCTGACAATTCTGTCAGGATTTTGATATCAGGGTGGGGAGTGAATAGACTTATTTTAATTTATACTTATTTATAAAAATAGTTCTGGAGTCATTCTATAACCCTGACCGACCACTTTCCACTATTCACCTTAAATTTCTCTTTATTTACAAAAATGCCATTGTTTACTTTTTCAGTGTTCATAAATGATTTTCACTTCTTTCTTTTTACCAAAATTACATATAAATTATGGTCATCTTTTATCCCCAAGTCAACTTCAGAAATTCTTCTGTTGACCGGACTGCTCATTTTTCGGCAGTGTTCCCGACACCGCCAGTTTCCGAAAAAGTTTCAAATTTCCTTTCTAACTATGTCTCTAAAATTATTTCCCATCATTTCAAGACTAATGGACTACATACTGAGAATTAATTCATGCATACATGTTATGGCTTTCTAGGATATTGCACTATCAAACTAAAGAAGATGAGTTAGGAGATGATACCTTCTCCTTTGGTCTTTTGGGAGGCAGTGATCGAATTGCACGCCTGGATCAGAGTTCCACTTTGGATTGATTTGAAGCATGGGAAGACAACCGGATTGTCTTTTATCTGGCTTTTTAGGGAGGCGGCGGTCTGATTGCTCGCCCGGATAGGAGTTCCATTTTGGATTGATTTGAAGCACGGGAAGACGGTCGAATTGTCTTTTATCTTGCTTTTTGGGGATGCCATAGTCTGATTGCTCACCCGGATCAGAGTTCCACCTTGGACCAGTTGAAGCCCGAAAGACGGTCGGATTGTCTTTTATCTGATAATTCAAAAGAAATCAAGCAAACCAACAGAGTGATTTTGTATTTGAAAATAGTTTTGAGGCTCCACACGCCCTAAAAAGTTATTCTTTAAACTCAAAGAAAGTTAAAGAAAATAAGAAAAATAGGTATATGAGGGAGAAGAGAGTGAAATCTAAGAAGAAAAAATCAACTTCAAGAGATTTTGGGGCCCTGAATATAAAGGAGGGGGGCAAGTATTTATAGGCAAACTAGTGCCACCGGAGGGGGCGGAGGAGCCTAAAAATAGCCTTTGGCGGCACAGGCTAAGAGGGAGGGCGGCAGCCTAAAAATAGCTTGGCGGCACCGCCAAAGAGAGTAGGCGGCGCCGCTCAAAGGGATCGGCAGCGCCGCTCAAAGGGGCCAACGGCGCCAACCCTTAAGGATGGCGACAACCCCAAAAAGGGACGGTGGAGCCACCCCTTAAGGAGGGCGGCAATGCCCACCATTCAGGGTGCAACTCTGGTCTGACTTTGCTCCGATGCATTTCTGAGTCTGTCTGAGCGTGGGTTTGATTCCGGTGAGTGTCGTTCGGCTTGGCATGAGTCTGAGGGGTGTAAAAAAATGAGTATTCACAGCTGCCCCCATCATAACTGTCCATTTTGAATGACAAATGTGATGTAGGTGAACTGGGTTGTTCCTGTCTGTTCGGAACAAATGAATGCATTTTGATTGCATCTTGCAAGGTCTGAAGATAGATGGAAAATAGATTTTGATTTCATAAATTTTTCAGAATGAAATCAGGTGAAAATGGATTTTGAGTTCGCCAAGGGCTACTTGGGCTTAAAATGATTTTTGGCTCTCTAGGGGCTACTTGGGCTTAAAATGATTTTTGACTTGCCAAGGGCTACTTGAGCTTAAAATAAATTTTGGTTTTCCAAGGGCTACTTGGGCTTAAAATGATTTTTGCCTTTCTAAGGGCTACTTGGGCTTAAAATGATTTTTGGCTTACCAAGGGCTACTTAGGCTTAAAATGATTTTTGGTTTGCCAAGGGCTACTTAGGCTTAAAATAATTTTTGGCTTGCTTGGGCTTAAAATGATTTTTGGCTTGCCAAGGCTTGCTTGGGCTTAAAATAATTTTGGCTTGCCAAGGCTTGCTTGAGCTTAAAATGATTTTTGGTTTGCCAAGACTTGCTTGGGCTTAAAATAATTTTTGGTTTGCCAAGAGCTGTTTGGGCTTAGAATGATTGATATCTTTTCAAGTTCAAATTTAAATGAGTGAGATTTTAATGATATGTGACTTCTGAACCTTTAAGTTAAAGGAAATAATGCATGGCTTAAGAGATTTTCTAAAGTCTGAGGAAATAATGCAATTTAGGATGCCCTAAATCGGAAAGAATTTAATGAGATGTAATGTCCTAACTTTATGCTAGGCTAGAAGTGAAAACTTAAGCTATCTCTGGACAAAATTTTTTTTGTTTGAAAAAAAGCAAACCTAATTCTGTTCTAGTTTGGAAAATGCAATTACCCTTGGAGAGTTCAAAGAGCTTTAATTGACATTAATTGAGACTCTAAACTTGCATGTTTTGAAAAATTTAATACCTTGAACCAGTGAAAGGCTGATATGCATTATAAGGTGACAATTTATGAGAAATGTCAGATTGATAATTGAAATTTTAGCAGGATGCCCCACTTTTTGAAGGAAGGTGACTTGTGGAAAAGGGTGACTTGGTCATTTTGTTTAGTCTTAGAGAGTGAGATTAAGGGAGTTGATCTTGGATCAAAGTTTGCATCAGGTTTGACCAAATGGTGAGATTTTGGCTGATATGATATCTTGGATTTGAATAGGGTTTGGACTAAGGGCTGCACTTGGGTTCTTGTGGAGATGACCCATTTTTGGGGACCGTGATTTGAAGAGATGGCCGCTTTTGAGGAATGATGACTTAGATCACTTTGGTGGTCATTAAAGTTTGAGAGGGAGTTGGCAATTTGTTAGGTAGTGACCATGAAGAGGTGAGGTTTTAAAGCCACATTCAGTTTTGACCAAGTATATTGGATTGAGGATGATGCCATGCTCAGTATTGGTTCAAAGATTAACTTGGAAGGCTGAGGTCAGGTATGCTTTGTCGGAATGGTTTTGAACTCCTAAAGGTCAACTATGTGAGTTGGTCTTGTCGGTTCGATTATGGACACCTAATGGAAGGCTATGTGTATTGGTTTTAATTTGGACCGAAGGATTGGCTTTGAGAGTTTTCAAAAGGGCAATAGGTTTTAAATTTGGTAATGAGGGCTAGGCTATTCAGATGATCCAAGGATCACTTGAGAATTTCGACTTTGGTTTCATTGGTGAAAATTAGAGGAATCTGAATACTTTTTGCTCAAACCATTGAATCCTTTCTGCTTTGCCCCTTGAGCTTGGACTTACTTTTGGGAAATGGGAGGTTTTATGAGTTTGTCTTATGGGAAAAAAAAAAAAAGAGCTATTCCTATTGTCTGAGATTGAAAAGATTCTTGGGGCTGACACTTTGTCGGTTTGGATTAGTAGGACTGACACATGGGTCAACGACTTGATTGACACTTTGCCGGTTGGATTTTTTGGAACTGACACCCGAGTCAAATGACTTGAAAGAAAAGTCATCCATCATGAAAGAAAAAGACTTTTTGATTTGACGATTTGGACAATCGACTCAAGGAATAATGACTTTGGATTACTTATCCTCAGATGATGGATTTAATCTACTTAGCCGCAGTGACTAGATGTTGACTTTAGAAAACATGCCCTTGATGAGGGATAAAAACAACTTAGCCAATTAGCTAAGTGACGTGATAGATTAATCATTTGACACCAAGGTACTGAAATGACTTTGATGACTTTGACGAGGACTTGTTAGCAACTTTTTCTATGATGATTGACTCAGAAAATGATTTTTTTTTATTTTGATTTTTTTTATGCTTTAATTTTTGTCCAAGCTGTCCTTCTAGATTTTCAACTCGCCGAGCTGCTCTAATTTTTGCCTAAGCTACCTTATTCAGGTTTTTAACTTAGCGAGCACAAATCAATTAATTTGGGGGCAAAAAATGATAATTTTATTATGCTTTGGACCGTACCCAAGGTGGGCTGCCTACGTATCTCCATTTGTATTTTTTTCGGAGCCATTTTCTGGTATGTTGTCCCGGTATTCTTTAAACCAAAAGGCATGACCTTGTAGTAGTAGGTGTCCCATTCTGTCACAAAGGCTGATAGACTTGTATTTGATTATATCCCGCATATAAATTAGTCAAGGAGACTGCCTCAGATCCGGCCATTCGGTCAACCAATAAGTCTATATGAGGTAAAGGAAAATCATCTTTTGGACAGGCTTTGTTCAGATCCCTATAATCCACACACATTCTTACTTTCCCATCCTTCTTGGGCACACGAACTACATTGGCTAGCCATGAAGGATAAGTGACAGGTTCAATGAAATTGTTCTTCAATAACCTGGCAACTTCCTCTTTGATCTTGAGAAAACATTCTGCCTTCATCCTTCGTAACTTATGTTTTACAGGCTTCACATCCTCATAGGTCAAAAGCTTACGGGCTGCTATACTTGGATCGATATCCGTCATGTCTTCAAGTTGCTAGGTAAAACAATATGAAAAATCTTGACTAAAGAAGCCTTATCATGATGATAATGCTATGAATATGAATTTCAATTTATCATCTGTGCCCAGATTTATTGATTCTTTATTGTCACAATCCGGTTTCCCGAACTACGACGGTCCTAGAGCAAGGAAGATGCCAATGGCAACCGGCACCCGTAGAACCCAGTATCACATGCATCATCAATAAACCATAAATATAATATTCATTTTAATTAGTTACCATTCAATTTGTTATTCTGTCAATCTTTCTATAATTTACTGCAAATGGCTATAATAGTTATATATATATATCATACCACAATATCATCATATAACTGAAAATATCATCTTCAAGTATCATATACACATGTTCATCTCCTAGCTAACCCATACATACCCCCATGGAGCAGCTAAATAATGAACACCAAAATAATACACAGTATCAGAAAATATACATCAGATAAATATCTGCAGATATCCCGAGATGACAGAAGACAGGAATCTGCACTCTACTCCTCTCCTGAAATAGGTAAACAAATAAAGAATGAGTATAGATGATACTCAGTGAATCTACATGCATCCACAACAATCAGTAAGCAATAGTATCAGTGTAACAGATAACAGTATATAGAAATCAATATCGGGGTACAGTATAGCCAATGAATACAATATAGGCTCGGTATCATATGGAAAGACAGATAATGGGATGGATTGTATGAAAAGAAATCATACAATCTCTAGTAATCCATATATATAGACCATGTAGGTCTCCAGTATCATATATGTATCAGTAAGCATAAGGCTAATCAGGCCCTATGGCCAGGACCATAGCCCCTCCTAGCTAGGGCATCAGTAATACAATTTACATATCGCCGACAGTATTTCCCCACTACCCTGTCGGATTGATAGCTCTGCCAAACCATATAGGGTCAATAACAAGGGATACCATTATGCAACTATGGCATCCAACAATCAATCAATCAAATATCAATCAGTTCAATATCAATCAATTATGTTATCAATAAGAACAATGGCAATGTTATAAATAACAAACAATCAATGATAGATGGTTTAGCAATAAAGAAAAGATATGGAACAAAAGTTGGTTCGATGGCGGAAAATGGTAGGTCAATTGACATGCTAATATCGCTGGCGACAATGGCATTCAAATGGTAGGTCTAAGGAATACAAACCAATAGACCAATGGCAAATAAACTAGGCATTTCATCAAACACGTGGTGGGCATACAATGGCAAGCCAATAGATTAGGTTTAGGTGCAAACTTGACTTGCCCAATTCAATCAACACAAAGTCACATTGTCAAACAAGGTATAGACATTCAAGAAACAGGATTAAACAACATTAAAATAGGATCAATTGGCAAGGGAATTGAAGCAAAAATCAAAGGAAAATGAATAATGTGAATAGTGCCAAACCATTCGACCAAACATAGGATTTTAGGGCAAGGTTCCAATCAACAATTTAATCAATTAGGCATGTTTTATGATGCAATATAGACTTACCTAAGGTTTCAAATAGCCTTTACACAAGCCAATTCCACTAATTTTCCTCAATTGCACCAAATAGGGCTTTATAACACACCTTTGTCAAATATCTAATTCTACATTAAACAAACTACCAATTACTCATCTATTCACATCCAATTAACATATTCTAACATCAATTAACTAAATCAATCACTAAATCATCAAATCATTTCATACAACTTCAATTTAACCAAACCAATTTAGGGATTTCTACAAATTAGTATCAATTGAAGCAAAATAACCACAAACCCATCTAATTCAACTTAAATAACATTTAAATAAACCATTAAACTAAGAAAATCACATCCTTACCTCAAGAACACCAAGTGGCCGAAATCTTCAAGTTCTCCAAACCTTGGTTTTCTTAGCTTCTTTCTACAAATTGATGATGGAAATAGGTTAAGCTAAATTGATTTGCTAGTTTTCCATCAATTTACTAAAGATTCTAACAAGAAATGAAGAAGAAATTGAAGAAGGAGAAGGGAAATGGGTTTCAGCCAAGGCAACAAAGAAAGAAGAAGATGAAATAAAAATAGCTAAGGCAAAATAAATAGAAAAATCCAATTTGGTAAATTACAACTAACTCCTCGAATTTTCATCCATTTCACTTTGGTCCAAAATCTTCTGTAATTTATTCTGTCAATTCTTTTAAGATTTAGATATCAGAGTGGGGAATCAATAATCTTATTTTAATTTATTCTTATTTATAAAAATAGTTTTGGAGTCATTCTATAACCTCGACCGACCAATTTTTACTATTCACCTTTAACTTTCATTTATTTATAATTATGCCATTAGTTACTTTTTTAGTGTCCCTAAATGATTTTCACTTCTTTCTTTTTAACAAAATTACACATAAATTATGGTGATCTTTTACCCCCCAGATTAACTTCAAAAATTCTTCTGTTGATCGGACAACTCATTTCTCGGTAGTGTTCCCAACATCGCCGCTTTCTAGAAAAGTATCAAGTTCACTTTCTAACTGTGTCTGTAAAATTATTTCCATCATTTCAAGACTAATGAACCATAAACTGAGAATTAATTCATGTATGAGAGTTAGGAATTTATAAGGTATTACATTCTACGCCCTACAAATAAATTCATCCTCGAATTTAATTAAAAATATACCTCACTGCTGGAATAGGAATGGATATCTGCTCCTCATCTCCTACTCGCTCTCCCAAGTGCACTCCTTTATGGACTGATTCCTCCAAAGCACTTTAACCATAGGGATCTCCTTACTCAGAAGTTGTTTGACTTGTCTATCTGTAATACCCTACAAATTTCTAACTCATGTGCATGAATTAATTCTTAGTATGTGGTTCAATAGTCTTGAATTGATGGAGAATAATTTTAGAAACACAGTTAGAAAGCAAATTTGAAATTTTTTCGGAAATTGGCGGTGTCAGGAACACTACCAAGAAATGAGCTGTAAGTCAATAGAAGAAATTCTGAAGTTGACTTGGAGGTAAAAGATGACCATAATTTATATATAATTTTGTAAAAAAGAAAGCAGTGAAAATCATTTAGGAACACTGAGAAAGTAATCAATAGCATATCATGAATAAATGGAAATTTCTAACTCTGTGTGTGTGAGTGTCTAGTTTAGCTGGGAAATGCGAAGAGGAAAGGCGAACTGGAAAATGCAAAGTGGAAAGGCGAGCTGGGAAATGCGAAGAGGAAAGGTGAATTGGAAAATGCGAAATGGAAAAGGCGAGTTGGAAATGCGAAGTGGGAAAGGCGAACTGGAAAATGCGAAGTGGAAAAGGTGAGTTGGAAATGTGAAGTGGGAAATGTGAGCTGGAAATGCAAAGTGGAAAGGCGAGCTAGAAACGTAAAGTGGAAATGCGAGTTAGAAATGCGAAGAGGAAAGGCGAACTGGAAAATGCGAAGTGAAAAATGCGAACTGGAAAGGCGATCTAGAAATGCGAAGTGGAAATGTGAGCTGGAAATGTGGGCTGGCATATACGAACAGGGATTTACGAACTGGCATATGCGAACTGGGATATGCGAGCCGGCATTGTGAAGTGGCAATGCGAGCTGGCAGTCGCGAAGTGGGAAAGTGGCAATGCGAGCCGGCATATGCGAAGTGACATTTGCGACTCTGCAATTGCGAAATGGCATTTGCGAGCTGGTATATGCGAGGAGGTAATTGCGAGTATACAAAGTGGAAATGGCAGGTCGGCAATGTGAAGTGGCATTGCGAGCTTGCAGATGCGAAGTGGCATCTGCGAGCCGGCAATGCGAGCTAGCATTAGCGAGATGGGACAGACGAAGTGGAAAAAATTGGCTAAGTGGGAATTTTACCGAGATAGTAGTTTATTTAAAGAGGCAGTAACTGATGTTATTTTTTCACGATAGACTTCTTCTTTTCTTCTTCTCTTTTCTTTGTTCTTCGTTTCTCCAAGTGAAGACGGAACCACAGTTTCCATTTTCTTCTTCAGATTTCTTCGATTATTTATCAAATTTCTAAGAAAAACTCATAGAAATCTTAAGTACTAAGTTAGCTCTCTTAATTTCCTTCATTAAATGGTAAAAAGGAGCAAACGATTTCAAGGTAGATTTCGGCTATTTGGGTGTTTTGAGGTAAGGAGTTTATTTGTTAAGTTTGATTGATTATTTGAGTGTTATTAAGGTTCAATTGAATGGGTTTAGTGTTAATTTACACCAATTTATCCAAATTTTATGAAATCCCTAAATTGGATGGTTGATTTGAAGTTGTAAAATATGATTTGAAGATTTGGTGATTGATTTAGTTAATTGATGTTAGAATTAACTAATTGGATGTGAATGAATAAGTAATTGATGGTTTATTTGATGTAGAATTAGAAATTTGACGAAGGTGACTTTAAAAGTAACCTAAATTGGGCATTTTGGTGGAATTGGTGAAATTGAATTGTGCAAAGGCTAATTGGAAGCATTAGGTCAGTTCTACTTGTATTATTTAACACACCTAAATGCTTGAATTAATTATTGGACACCATTTGTGAAATACCCTAAATGGCTGAACCCTTTGCCTTTGTGTTATCTTCGGATTTTTCTTTGGTTGTACTTAAATTTTCCCTTGCCAAATCAATCCATACGATGTTGTATGACTTTGTTTAATTGATATTTATCATTTCAATCACCAAACCCCACTTTTTTCTTATGATTTGTCCTTAATACTAAACCCTTAATTGATGATTGTATATTGTACATGGTATGGCTATTGTTGATAATGAATATTGTATTGATTGATACCGAACTGATTGTTATTTGATTGACTATATCATGATGCCATTGTTGCTTATGGTATCCCTCGTTATTGACCTTGATATGGTTTTGGCAGAATTACCGATTCAACAGGGTAGTGGAGAAATACTGTCGACCTTGCGTACATTATATATATTTGTACCCTAGCTGGGAGGGGTTATGGTCTTGGCCATAGGGTCCGATCCACCTTATGCTTATTTGATACCGGTGGCCTACATAGCCCAATGATATCTGATTTGTTTGTTTGGAGACTGTATGATTTCTTTTCGTACAATCCATCCCATTATCTGTCTTTCCATATGTAACCAAGCCGGTATGATTTTATTTGGCTTTACTATACCTTGACACTTATTATGTACACTGATACTCATTGACTGAAACCTTTGGTTATATAATACCTATTATTTATTGCGATGCATGTAAATTCACTGAGTATCATATATACTTGTTCTTTCCTTGTTTACCCATTTCAGGAGAGGATTAGAGTTGCAGAATCCAGACTTTTATTTCTCTGAGGATTCTGCTACAGACTTTCAGATGTATTTACATATATTCTATTTTGTATAACATTTATTTTGGTGTTCTTTATCTAGCTGCTCCATTGGTATGTACGGGTTAGCTAGGAATGAACATATATCTGATGATGGTATTATTATATGGATGATATTATGTGTTGATATGATAATGTGATGATTGATGTTACAGCCAATTACAGAATGCATGGCAAGTTAATAATATGATTGTTAATTGATGAAATTGAATAACATATATATAGTGAAGTTGATAGATAATGCGAGTGATACTGGGTTCTATGGGTGCCAGTCGCCATTGGCATCTCCCGTATCCTAGGACTGTCGCAACTCGGAAAACCGGGTCATGACAGAGGTGGTATCAGAGCTTTAGGTTACAAATATTTGAGCTCTATATTTCGGATGAATAGTAATGAGGTTACAAAGGAATAGTGACTAAGTACAGAATGTGGTAGAATTAAGTATACCATGGAGCATAGGAATTCTTATTATGTATATTGATGTGTTCGTCAAATGAGTATAAGTATTCTGCGTTACCATATCATAATGAGATTGTTCCTGTTTTCTATTGTTAGTAGAAATATAAATGTCTGACGATAGAGACAGAGATACAAGGGAGGCTAAGGTTGCCTCCAATGAGTCACTGGTGAGAGAGATTCCTGTATCAGAGGGACCGTCTAGATCCCGATGGATGTCAGAGGAGACAGAGGAGGGTGACGACCCCTGGAAAATGGAAATGATGCAAGGAATAATAGAATTGAGACGTGAATTGATTGAATTGAGGAGAGAACGACAGAATGTGCTGCCGAGTTATTGATAAGGGAGGAGTTTCTATGTTTAGCTTGTTAAAGCTAAATTTGCTAACGTTCAAGAGATAGAGGCGATGAGTCGAATGATTTCCTTAAACAAGTTGAGAAGGTAGTTAGGAGACTACCTTGTACTAATACCCGAGCAGTTGAACTTGTGAGTTTATTGATTGGAAGGGGTAAAGGCAAGAAACCTGATTCAGTTTGAACAACTGGAATAAGGTAATAACTCTATTGAGGAATATGTTGAGGAATTTCTTAGATTGAGCAGATAAGCATTATGTATTACTTCTATTGAGACAGACTTGATTGTAAGATTCAGGAGAGAATCACAATGTCTTGATTGATACAGAGTTCGCATCTTTGACCATTATCATTGATAAGGATAATAAAAAAGAGGAAAAGTATAAGATAGAGGGAGTTAAATAGATAGAGATAAATTATTGAAGGTGCCCTTAGAGATAATTGCACTAAATGAGAAAGAGTATAGAAATAAATTATTGTTATCCAAAATGTATTAGTGAAATTGATGATAATGTTTTATGTGCTAATTTGATATTGTTGCCTGTGTTACAACTTAATGTAATACTTGGTATGAATTGGTTAACTGCATATAAGCAGTTATTAATTGTTATAAGAAGAGAGTTAAATTCCAGCTCGATGGGCAACAAGAAATTTTGTTCCAAAGTGATAAGTATGAAACTAGAAATTAGTTCCATTTGTTAATCAGACTAGAAGGATGATAAAGAAGGAATTGTATAACATACCTGGTATATGTAGTGAATATGTAAAAGACTTTAATTGGGATTGATTGGATACATATGGTCAGAGAGTCCTCTGATATAATTTCTGAGAGTTACAAAACACTTTTCAAAGATTGATGGATAATTAGAAGTTAAGACAGAAATTGTACTCAAAGACTATTTTAGAACCCGGTATGGACACTATAAGTTTCTAGTATTGTAATTCGGGTTAATTAATGTTTCAGTTGAATTTATGAATTTAATGAACAGAGTGATTAAGTTATATAAATTTAATAAGTTATAGATGATATCCTTATCTATTATATGAGTGAAGGGGAAACATAATGGAGTACAAGAGGACAGTATTATAGACACTATGAGAACATAATGGTATATCAAAATATCCAAATGACAGTTTTAGCAAATTGAAATGTGTTATGTTGGTCATTTGATATATAAAAATAGTATCAAGAACAATTCTTTAAACGTAAAAGCAGTAATTAATTGGCTTCAGCCTAATAATGTTTTGAGATGGTAGTTCTTTGGGATAGAAAGTTACTATAAGAGATTGTAAAAGATTTATTTAAAACTACAACTATGATTAATTAAATTGATCAATAAACAAGAGAAGTATCAATGGACATATGAAAGTGAGAGTATAGTTCTAGACATTGAAGCTTGCCTCATGAGTGGTATAGAGTTAACATTATCATCAGTGGATGATAATTTTATAGTGTACTATAATGATTTTGGAATTGAATTGAGATGTGTTATAATGCAAATAGAAGAACGATTGCAGGTGCTTCATGATAGTCAGAGAACTATGGGATAAACTAACTGGCACATGATTTGAAAATGATAGCAATAGTTTTGCATCAAATATTTGAGGATACTGTGTATATGATGTTAAATGTGAAATTTATATGAATCATAAGAGTCTACAACATGTGTATAATATACTATGCAATAAAAGGATCTGAGTCTTCGAAAATAAATGAGTTAATTGATATAGGTATAAAGTTGGATTTGGATCCCAGGATCGAAACCAAGCTCTAATGGCCCAATGACGGGATGAGCCATTGTAAATTGATGATATTAAAGTGATACAAGATCGGGACCCATATCTTGTGAAGTTAATGGAAAATGTAGAAAAGGTTCAAGCATTAGAGTTCACAGATGAGGATGGTAAATTGAAATGTGATAAATAGTTATGTGTGTTTGATATTAATGAACTTCAAGAACAGAATTTTTAAGAGAAGTTCATTATTCTTCGTATAAAATATATAGATGTATTATAATTTAAAGAATGTTATTGAGGGATTAATATATGATTCAGTTATGTCTTCAAGCTTAGCCTGTCAACAGGTTAAGATTGAATACCAGGAGCCATAGGGTTGCTATAAGTGATACAGTTACCCGAGTGGAAATATATTAAGGTTAAAGTGTTATGGGAATTGGCAAGAAAAGGAAAATTTTCACCGAATTATGTGAGACCGTGTGAAATATTAGAAAGGATTGGTATGATAGTATTCGGTTTGGCTCTTTCTTTTAGTATGAGCTATATTTATCAAGTCTTCCATATCTAAATGCTATGGAAGTATGTGCCAGTTATGTCACATGTATTGGAGGAATAAGATATTGATGTTAATGAAGAAATGTTATAAGAGTAGAACCAATAGAAAGTGTAAATTGGCAAGTCTGACAAATTGGAAGTAAAGGAATTTCAATGGCAATAATGTTATGAAGGGAATCAGTTGATGGAAGAGTGTGTACTTGAGAAGTGAACAAGACATAAAAAACCAAGTATATGTTTCCTTTCCAATACTGAGATTCATATTATATTAAATTCAAGGACGAATTTAATTGTAGGGGCTAGAATGTAATACCCTACAAATTTCTAACTCATGTGCATTAATTAATTCTCAGTATATGGTTCAATAATCTTGAATTGATAGGGAATAATTTTAGAAACACAGTTAAAAAATAAATTTGAAATTTTTTCGAAAATTGGCGGTGTTAGCAACATTGCCGAGAAATGAGTTGTTCGGTCAACAGAAGAAATTCTGAAGTTGACTTGGGGGTAAAAATGACCATAATTTATATGTAATTTTGGTAAAAAGAAAGTAGTGAAAATCATTTAGGAACACTGAGAAAGTAATCAATAGCATATCATAAATAAATGGAAATTTCTAACTCTGTGTGTGTGTGAGTATCCAGTTTAGCTGGGAAATGCGAAGAGGAAAGGCGAGCTGGAAAATGTGAAATGGAAAGGCGAGCTGGAAAACGCGAAAAGGAAAGTTGAATTGGAAAATGCAAAGTGGAAAAGGCAAGCTGGAAATGCAAAGTGGGAAATGCGAACTGGAAAATGCGAAGTGGAAAAGGCGAGCTGGAAATGCGAAGTGGAAAGGTGAGCTGGAAATGCGAAGTGGAAATGAGAGCTAGAAATGTGAAGTGGAAATGCGAGTTGGAAATGTGAAGAGGAAAGGCGAATTGGAAAATACGAAGTGGAAAAGGTGAACTGGAAATGCGAAGTAGAAATGCGAGCTGGAAATGCGGGCCGGCATATGCGAACAGGGATTTACGAATTGGGATATGCGAGCCGGCATTGCGAAGTGGAAATGCGAGCTGGCAATCGTGAAGTGGCGATGTGAGCTGACAATTGCGAAGCGGCATTTGCGAACTGGTATATGCGAGGAGGTAATTGCGAATATGGGAAGTGGAAATGACAAACCGACAATGCAAAGTGTCATTGCAAGCCAACAAATGCAAAGTGGCATCTGGGAGCAGGCAATATGAGCTGGCATTGGCGAGCTAGGACTGGCGAAGTGGAAAAAATTTGGCTAAGTGGGAATTTTACCGAGACAGTAGTTTATTTAAAAAGGCAGTAACTAATGTTATTTTTCCATGATAGACTTCTTCTTCTTTTCTTCTCTTTTCTTTGTTCTTCATTTCTCCAAGTGAAGACCGAACCACTATTTCCATTTTCTTCTTCAAATTTCTAAGAAAAACTCATAGAAATCTTAAGTACTAAGTTAGCTCTCTTCATTTCTATCATTAAATGGTAAAAATGAGCAAAGAATTTCAAGGGATATTGAAGGGTAGATTTTGGCTATTTGGGTGTTTTGAGGTAAGGAGTTTATTTGTTAAGTTTGATTGATTATTTAAGTGTTATTAAGGTTCAATTAAATGGGTTTAGTATTAATTTACACCAATTTATCCAAATTTTATGAAATCCCTAAATTGGATAGTTGATTTGAAGTTGTAAAATATGATTTGAAGATTTAGTGATTGATTTAGTTAATTGATGTTAGAATTAACTAATTGGATGTGAATGAATAAGTAATTGATGGTTTATTTGATGTAGAATTGGAAATTTAATGAAGGTGACTTTCAAAGTAGCCTAAATTGGGCATTTTTGTGGAATTGGTGAAATTGAATTATGCAAAGGGTAATTGGAAGCGTTAGGTGAGTTCTATATGTATTATTTAACATACCTCAATGCTTGAATTGATTATTAGACACCATTTGTGAAACACCCTAAATGGCCGAACCCTTTGCCTTTGTGTTACCTTCGATTTTTTTTTTTGGTTGTACTTAAATTTTCCCTTGCCAAATCAATCCATATGATGTTGTATAACTTTGTTTAATTGATATTTATCATTTCAATCACCCAACCCCACTTTTGTCTTATGATTTGTCCTTAATACTAAACCCTTAATTGATGATTGTATATTGTACATGGCATGGCCATTGATGATAATGAATATTGTATTGATTGATATCGAATTGATTGTTATTTGATTGACTGTATCCGGAAGCCATTGTTGCTTATGGTATCCCTCGTTATTGACCCTGATATGATTTTGGCAGAACTACCGATTCGACAGGGTAGTGGAGAAATACTATCGACCTTGTGCACATTGTATATATTTGTACCCTAGCTGGGAGGGGTTATGGTCCTGGCCATAAGGTCCGATCTGCCTTATGCTTATTTGATACTGGTGGCCTACATGGCCTAGTGATATTTGATTTGTTTGTTTGGAGACTGTATTATTTCTTTTCATACAGTCCATCCCATTATCTATTTTTCCATATATAACTAAGCCGGTATGATTTTATTTGGCTTTACTGTACCTTGACACTTATTATGTACACTGATACTTATTGACTAAAACCTTTGGTTATATAATACCTATTATTTATTGCGATGTAGGTAAATTCACTGAGTATCATATATACTCATTCTTTCCTTGTTTACTCATTTCAGGAGAGGATTAAAATTGCAGAATCCAGACTTCTATTTCTCTGAGGATTCTGCTACAGACTTTCAGATGTATATACATATATTCTATTTTGTATAACATTTATTTTTGTGTTCTTTATCTAGCTGCTCCATGGGTATGTACGGGTTAGCTAGGAATGAACATATATCTGATGATGGTATTATTATATGGATGATATTATGTGTTGATATGATAATGTGATTATTGATGTTACAACCAATTACAGAATGCATGGCAAGTTAATAATATGATTGTTAATTGATGAAATTGAATAACATATATATAGTGAAGTTGATAGATGATGTGAGTGATACTAGATTCTACGGGTGCCGATCGCCATTGGCATCTCCCGCGCCCTAGGACCGTCGCGGCTCGGGAAATCGGGTCGTGATACTATTAATGATCTCCACAGGTAGCTCCTCATAAGACAAATCATCACTGAGATCCATATCCTAAACCTCCAAAATGTGCGATGGATCAGACACATACTTTCGCAGCATCGATATATGGAATACCGGATGTACATGGCTCATACTAGGTGGAAGAACCAATCTATAGGCCATACTACCAATCTTCTCAAGTATCTCAAATTGGCCTATGAACCTCGGTGATAGCTTACCCCTCTTCCCAAATTTCATAACACCCCTCATCGGTGAGACCTTTAGGAAGACATGATCACCAACTCAAAATGTACATCCTTCCTCTTCAGATCAGTATAACTCTTCTGCCTATGAATGCAGTCCTCATCCGATCTATGATCATAGGAACCATTTCCATAGTCCCTCTGATCAACTCTGGCCCCTCTAGTTGCTTCTCTCCCGGCTCCACCCAACACTCTGGAGATCTGCATTTCCTACCATATAGTGCTTCAAATGGAGCCATACCAATAGAAGAGTGATAACTGTTGTTGTAGGAGAACTTTATCAATGGCAAATAATAATAATACTTACCCTTGAAATCCAGAACACATAATCTCAACATTTCCTCTAAAGTTTGGATCGTCCTCTCTGACTGCCCATTTGTTTGTAGATAAAAAGCAGTACTGAACCGTAACTGGGTACCCATGGCCTCCTGAAACTTCTGCCAAAGCAGATATATAAACTGTGTACCCCTGTCTGATATAATCACCAAAGGAACTACTTGAAGTCGCACAATCTTATCCACATATAACTGTGCATACTGAGCTGCCGTATATCTAGTCTTAACCTTCAGAAAATGAGCAGACTTCGTCAACCGATCAACAATCACCCAAATAGAATCATATCCCCTCAAAGTCCTCGGTAGACCAACTATAAAATCCATGGTAACCTTCTCCCATTTCCACTCAAGCAACTCTATCTCCTGAAGTAGCCCTGATGGCTTCTAATGCTCAAACTTAACTTGCTGACTGGCTAAGCATATAGACACAAACTGAGCTACATCTCTCTTCATCCCTGGACACCAATAAACATCTCTCAGATCATGGTACATCTTGTAATCCCTGAATGTACACTATATGTTGAGTAGTGAGCCTCTCTCATAATTCGATCCTATGGCCCATCAAAGTCTGGTACACAAATACGCTTCCTACATCTTAATATCCCATCCTCTACTGTGAACTCTGTCATCTTCCCATTCTATACCTCTCCCTTGAGCTTTAGTAGATAAGGATCCCTGTCCTGAGCCACTTTTATATCATCAAGTAACAGTGACTTCACCCGAAATTAAGCTATCAGAGCCTGGTTTTGATCCTGGGATCCCAACTCCAACTCTACTCCCAAATCTGCTAACTCCCTCATCTATAGAATTAATGGCCTCCTGCCAATCACAATATGAGCTAAACTGCCCATCGATTTCCTGCTCAGAGCATCCACTGCTACATTGACCTTCCCTGGGTGATAAAGAATCTCGTAGTCATAATCCTTAAGAAGCTCTACCCATCTGTGCTACCTGAGATTCAGATCCTTCTGCTGAAATATATATTGTAAACTCTTATGATCAATATATATCTCACATTTTGATCCATACAAACAGTGTCTCCAAATCTTTAAGGCAAATATCACCGCTGCCATCTCCAGATCATGAGTTGGATAATTTACTTCATGCTTCTTTAACTGATGAGAAGCATAAGCAATTACCCTACCCATCTGCATCAGTACACACCCCAGGCCAATCCGTGAAGCATCACAATACACGATGAATTTCTCCCCCTCAACTGGTAATGCCAATACTGGAGCACTAGTAAGGCAATACTTCAAAGTCTGGAAGCTACGGTCACACTCATCCGTCCAGACATATCGCTCCTGTTTCCTCATTAGTCTAGTCAATGGAGATGTAATTCTAGAGAAATCCTTCACAAACCTCCTATAATACCCAGCCATACCTAGAAAATTGCGTACCTCTGAAACACTAGTAGGTTGTGGCCAATTAGCAACCGCCTCAATCTTCTGAGGATCCACCTTAATCCCATCCTTGCATATTACATGCCCAAGGAAGCACACTTCAGTTAACCAAAACTGGCACTTGGATAACTTAGCATACAAACGATGCTCTCGAAGTGTCTGCAATACAATCCTCAGATGCTCCCTGTGCTCCTCCTCACTCCTGGAATAAATAAGTATGTCATCAATGAATACGACGACAAACTTATTCAAATATGACATGAACACCCTATTTATAAGATCCATGAAAGTCGTTGGTGCATTGGTCAACCCGAATGGCAACACTAAAAACTCGTAATGTCCATAGCGAGTCCTGAAAGCAGTCTTAGGTATGTCACCCTTCTTAATCTTTAATTGGTGATACCTAGACCTCAAATCAATCTTAGAAAAATGGATGGTACCCTGCAGCTGATCAAATAAGTCATCTATCCAAGGCAACGGATACTTGTTCTTCACTGTGACTTTGTTCAGCTGTCTGTAATCTATACATATCCTCAACAAGCCATCTTTCTTCCTCACAAACAGTATCGGTGCACCCCAAGGAGAACTGCTCGGTCTGATAAACCCTCTATCCAATAGCTCCTATAACTGTATCTTCAATTCCTTTAGTTCTGCTGGAGCCATTCTGTATGGTGGAATAGATATAGGGTTTGTGCCTGCATGCACCTCTATCTCAAACCCAATCTCCCTATCAGGGGCAATACTGGAAACTCATCAGGAAATACATCAGGAAACTCCTGAACAACTAGTATTTGATCCAACTGTATGGAAGATCGCTGCACATCTACTATATGTGCCAAATAGGCTGAACAACCTTTCCCAATCATCTTTCTAGCCTGGATAGCAAAAATCAGGTTAACCCGAAACTCCCAAATATCACCCTGAAACTTAAACTCCGGCTGCTCCTCAGGCTAGAATCTAACTCTCTTCCGATAACAGTCTATAACTACTTGGTGTCTAGTCAACCAATCCATACCCAAGATAACAACTCAATCAAATCAGCACGCAAGATATGATCATCAATCTCAATAATGCAGTTAGGATAGTAATAATCAACATCCATACTATCACCCATAGGAGTAGCAATCATCAATGGCACATCTAATAGTCTCCTCTCCTTATTCAATTTAGGTGCAAAATATGGTGATACAAAAGAGTGAGTTGCACCCAAATCGAATAAGGCATCAGCAATCTCATTCTGAATCAAGATGGTACCTGTAACCACATTATCGGATCTCTGGGCCTCCTGGGTGTTGACAGCAAACACTCTACCTTGGCCCCTACCAGCTGGAGCCTAACTACTACTGGGAGCCTGTTGTTGTCTCCGCCTCTGGCTATAGCCTCTCTACCTAGATTCTGACTCACTTGAACCACTGGCTATGATACTGTGATAGATGGCTGCTGATTAGCCCTCACTGGATAACTATTAGCATAATGGCCCTGCTGGCAACACCTCAAACAAGCACCAGTCTGTCTCCAACACTCCCCTCCATATCTCTGACCATAAAACCCACAAGTAGGAATGCTGGGAGCCTGAGTAACTGGCCTTGAAGAACCCTGAGAGTAAGCAGGTGCTGACTAAACTGCTGGCGATACCTTACTCTATAATCTCCTCCTCTGACTACCACCTAATGCTCTCTGCTCAAACCGAGGTACTGGCTCTACCTGTCTAGGATGGGAGCTGCTCTGCCCCCTCCTAACCTGTGATTCGAGACCTCCTTTCCTCTTCTAGTCCCTCTTTTCCCTCTCAGTCTTGTATTTCTCCTCCATCTATGTAGCTTTGTCTATCACTGTAGTCAAGAAAGTGAACTCTGTAACCAGTAATGCATTATGGAGTGCAGCATGCAGACCCCTCCGAAACCTACTAATCAGATCAGTCTCTGTAGGTACAATGTGAGCAGTGTATCTACTTAACCGAATAAACTCCTCTGCATACTCCTCTACTGACCTGTCTCCCTACTCAAGCTGCTCAAACCTAACCAAATTACGGGTCTTCACCCCCTCTGTAATGAACTCATCCACTAAACCCTGTCTGAACTCTGCCCATGTAGGTGAGTGCTCGCCGTAAAGCCTAGGCTCCATATGCCTCGAGAACCAAGTCAATGCCTTACCCTTAAGCAATAGCCCAACCAACTCAACAGCCCTCAACTCAGAATAAGGTAGTCTCCTCACTACCTTCTCCACCTCCTCCAAGAAATCTACAGGATCAGTGTCTCTATCTCCCTTGAACTCTAGTAGGTTTAGCTTTAAAAAGCTAAACATAGATACTCTTCCCTCCTCAATCTCTCTCCAACCTCCCTGTACAACTGGCTCCCTCTAAGCCTCCACTGGCTGCACAGGAGCTGGTGCTACATGAACTGTCTCTGGTACTACTGGTGGAGGCACTACTGTTGGAGCAGGTGGTGGTTGTACCTGCTGTCGCTCCCTCTTCATCTCAGCCATCTCCCTCCGTAACTCCAATAAACCTCGCATCATCTCCACTCTCCAGGGGTCATCGCCCCTCTCAGAATCCTCTGAAGTCTATCAGGATCGAGACAGACCCTCTGATACACTAATCTCCCTCACTAGTGACTCATTGGAGGCAACCTCTGCCTCCCTGGTGTCTCTATCTCTATCGTCTAACATCTCTGTAATCTGTCAGGAAAAATGAAAACAGTCTTAGAAAATGACAAAAACGCAGAATTATAACATATAACAGATGATAACAGCAAAGGACGACAAAGGAAATCCTATGCTCCATGGTATACTTAATTCCACCCCATTCTGTATTTAGTCACTATTTCTCTATAATTCAGTCACTATTCATCTGTAACCTAGATTCACAGTCTATAAACTTAGACCTCAGATACCACCTCTGTCACAACCTGGTTTCTCAGACTGTGACGGTCCTAGGGCACGGGAGATGCCAATAGCGACTGGCACTCATAGAATCCAGTATCACATGCATCATCTATATACCATAATATAATATTCATTTTAATGAGTTACCATTCAATATGTTATTCTGTCAATCCTTCTATAATTTACTGCAAATGGCTATAACAGTTATATATATGTCATACCACAATATCATCATATAACTCAAAATATCATCATCAAGCATCATATGCACATGTTCATCTCCTCACTAACCCATACATACCCCATGGAGCAGCTAGATAATGAACACCAAAATAATAATACACAGTATCAGAAAATATACATCAGATAAATGTCTGCAGATATTCCCGGATGACAGAAGACAGGAATCTGCACTCTTCTCCTCTCCTAAAATGGATAAATAAATAAAGAATGAGTATAGATGATACTTAGTGAATCTACATGCATCCACAACAATCAGTAAGCAATAGTATCAGTGGAACATATAACAATATATAGAAATCAATATCAGGGTACAGTATAGCCAATGAATACAATATAGGCTCGGTATCATATGGAAAGACAGATAATGGGATGGACTGTATGAAATGAAATCATACAATCTCCAATAATCCGTATATATCGACCATGTAGGTCTCCAGTATCATATATGTATCAGTAAGCATAAGGGTGATCAGACCCTATGGCCAGGTCTATAGCCCCTCCTAGCTAGGGCATCAATAATACAATGTGCACATCGCCGACAGTATTTCTCCACTACACTGTCGGATCGGTAGCTCTGCCAAACCATATAGGGTCAATAACAAGGGATACCATTATGCAATAATGGCATCCAACAATCAATCAGTCAAATATCAATCAGTTCAATATCAATCAAATCTGTTATCAATAAGAACAATGGCAATGTTATAAATAACAAACAATCAATGATAGATGGTTTCGCATTAAAGAAAAGACATGGAACAAAAGTTGATTCGGTGGTAGAAAATGGTAGGTCAATTAGCATGCCAATGTTGCTGACGACAATGGCATTCAAAGGGTAGGCCGATGAAATACAAACCAATAGACCAATGGCAAATAAACTAGGCATTTCATCAAACATATGGTGGGCATACAATGGCAAGCCAATAGGTTAGGTTTAGGTGCAAACTTGACTTGCCCAATTCAATCAACACAAAGTCATATTGTCAAACAAAGTACAGGCATTCAAGAAACAAGATTAAACAACTTTAAAATAGGATCAATTGGCAAGGGAATTCAAGCAAAAATCAAAGGAAAATGAACAGTGTGAATAGTGCCAAACCATTCGGCCAAACATAGGATTTTAGGGCAAGGTTCCAATACATAATTTAATCTATTAGGCATGCTTTAGGATGCAATATAGACTCACCTAAGGTTTCAAATAGCATTTGCACAATCCAATTCCACCAATTTTCCTCAATTGCACCAAATAGGGCTTTATAACACACTTTTGTCAAATCTCTAATTCTACATTAAACAAACCACCAATTACTCATGTATTCACATCCAATTAATATATTCTAATATCAATTAACTAAATCAATCACAAAATCATTAAGTCATTTTATACAACTTCAATTTAACCGGGAGTTCTACAAATTAGTATCAATTGAAGCAAAATAACCACAAACCCATCTAATTCAACTTAAATAACATTTAAATAAACCATTAAACTCAGAAAATCACATCCTTACCTCAAGAATACCAAGTGGCTGAAATCTTCAAGTTCTCCAAACTTTGGTTTCCTTAGCTTCTTTCTACAAATTGATGATGGAAATAGGTTAAGCTAAGTTGATTTGCTAGTTTTCCATCAATTTACTTAAGATTCTAATAAGAAATGAAGAAGAAATTGAAGAAGGAGAAGGGAAATGGGTTTCTTCCAAGGCAACAAAGAAAGAAGAATATGA
Source organism: Aleurites moluccanus (assembly GCA_948193065.1). NCBI lineage: Eukaryota > Viridiplantae > Streptophyta > Magnoliopsida > Malpighiales > Euphorbiaceae > Aleurites > Aleurites moluccanus. Next base: position 15,375 of record CANXYC010666724.1, on the reverse strand, counting down.
AACAAAAATGGATAAGGCAAAATAAATAGAAAAATCCAATTTGGTAAATTACAACTAACTCCCCAAACTTCCATCCATTACACTTTGGTCCAAAATCTTCTGTAATTTATTATATCAATTCTGTTAAGATTTAGATATCAGAGTGGGGAGTCAATAAGCTTATTTTAATTTATCCTTATTTATAAAAATAGTTTCGGAGTCATTCTGTAACCTCGACTGATTAATTTCTACTATTCACCTTTAACTTCCATTTATTTACAATTATGCCGTTAGTTACTTTTTCAGTGTTCCTAAATGATTTTCACTTCCTTATTTTTACCAAAATTGCACATAAATTATGGTGATCTTTTACCCCCAATCAACTTCAGAAATTCTTTTGTTGACAGGACAGCTCATTTCTCGGTAGTGTTTCCGACACCGCCGCTTTCCGAAAAAGTATCAAGTTCACTTTCTAACTGTGTCTCTAAAATCATTTCCCATCATTTGAAGACTAATGAACTATAAACTAAGAATTAATTCATGCATGAGAGTTAGGAATTTATAGGGTATTACATTTACTTTGTTCTTTTATTTCATTTATTTCTTTTTTTTTATGCCTATTTTAAATTGGATTCAGGGAGAGGGAAAAAGACTAAAGGATATAAGAGGAAAATTGAACTCTTTCATTGCAAACAAAAGTTTCGTCGTCACGAACTACATCAAAATTAAAAGAAGGACCAGGGAGATCCTTTACAGACTCTACAGAGGAAAAAAGAAGAAACAGACTCTGACTCTAACTTGGACTTAGACTCTGATTTGAATTCAATCTCAAACAGGTCAGATTAACTGGGCTTGAATTCCTCCATAAACTATAACAATTTGGGCTTTGGTTGGTTAATGAGGTGGGGTCTATTTCCACTTACTTTCCTCATAATCTGAATCTTTAGACCTAAAGGGGTTGATAATGGTTCAAAGGTAAATGGGGGCATCAGATATCAAACTAGGGGGAAGGATATCTCCAATGTCAATGAGATCTTGTAAACGAAGCTCAAGGGCATACCCAAATCAGCGAAGGACCTCCTTTCAAGTCTCATAGGAGGATGATTGGAAATAGCAGCAACTTGTCCGCCTTTCTGATTGGAGGGAGTATTGTGGCCATAGTAAGTGTTTTTTTTTTCTATACCTTGAACTAGAGGATTCCTCTTTGATTTGCCTCGCTTTGGATCAGATCCTCTATCTTCGAAGCAATGGCAATAAGAGCTTTGAAATCTGGCAAGTACTGGGTTTGGAGATAAGTCTGATAACTTGGGAGGAGATTCTTGATAATTATATCAATTTGCTCTTGCTCAGTGGGCCTGTTCATCATTTGGGCTGCTTTAGCCCTCCATCTTGTGAGGAAAAGGGAGAAAGACTCCCTTTGTTGTTGTTTGGTAGTCTCCAAATCCCTTCTGGTGATGTCCACCTCAATATTGTAATGATATTGCTTGACAAAGGCATTGCAAATATCATGTCAAGTTTTCTTAAAATTGGTGTCTAAGTCAACAAACCATCTCATTACAGCACCTGTGAGTGACTGTTGGAACAACTAAGCAAGGAGCTCATTGTCAACCCCCAATAGGTTCATGGCTCCCACATACATCTTTAAATGGTTTTTTGGGCAAGTGGTGCCACCAAATTTTTCCATGCTAGGTATCTTGAATTTTAGAGGAACCCTAGCATTCGAAAAAAGAGTAAGAGCATCAACATCAATGAGATCCTTATGCTTCTTGATGTTCTTGAGAAGCCTTTCCATAGCTTCAAATTTTTCCATGAACTTCTTGGTTTCGGTCGAGTTGGAGCTTTCTCCTCCATGCAAAAGATTCAAGGAGGAGGAAGGAGAGGTTCGACCATTCAGATTGATAGTTAGGGGAATGACAACTTCTGCAACTTTCCTACTATTTGTTAGATCAATAACAGGATTAGGTGGAAGGGATGAAAATGCATTAGGAGTATCGACTTGATCAGTACTTGATCCTTGACCCATCATTGTTTTTACCTCAGCGAGGATGGATTGGCACTGTGTATCAAGGGCATGGTCTAAAGCAACACGAAAGTTATCCTTTTGCTTCTTGAGTAAGGTGGCTAAAAGTGTTTCCATGGCGTCCATGCCGGGTGTTGTGCTTTCCATTTGTATCTTTTGAAGATAAGGAAAAGGATCAGTGCATGTAAGAGAAAACCTAACTCTATTCTAATTTTTTAGGGGAAAAGTTATGCATTGTAAATTCCTAGGAAATTGATTCCTAAAGTAAGATGGGCCAAGGTTATTTGGATTTTAGGATTTTAGAGAGGTAATAGTGCCAACTAGGTTTGGGCTTTAGAGAGGTCATAGTGCTAACTAGGTTTGGGCTTTGTAGAGATCTTGGTGCCAACTGGGTTTGGGCTTAGAAAGATCTTGGTGCCAATTGGGTTTGGGTTTAGAGAGATCTTAGTGCCAACTAGGTTTGGGCTTGGAGAAATCTTAGTGCCAATTGGATTTGGGCTTTGGAGAGATTTGGGAGCCAACTGGATTTGGCCTTTGGATAGATTTTGGTGCCAACTGGATTTAGCCTTTGGAGAGATTTTGGTGCCAACTAGGTTTAGGCTTTAGGTAGTGGTGATAGTGTTTGAGGCTAATGGGCCTTGGGTCCATTTGAGTGAGAGGTGTTTAAGGCTAATTAGACTTGGTTGCATTTGAGTGAGAGCTGTTAGAGGCTGATGGGCCTTGATTCCATTTAAATGAGAGGTGTTTGAGGTTGATGGGCCTTGGTTCCATTTGAGTGGACTCTCAACTAGTTCAAGGTATAACCTAGACTCATTAAAAATGGAATGCATGCTTTATGAATCATGACTGCATGTATGTATGTGTATGAAGAAAATTGGTTCATGGGCCTTAAGGTCTAAGGTCTAATGTTCATTACATAAAGGCTAGGTGGTTTAGTTTAAAGGGTACCCATCACACTAGAGCAGTGATATACCTAACCATATGGGAAACAATGAGTTTCGTGTGGGTCCAATAGTACGACTGCTCATTATACTTCAAAAAGAATTTGAAGATTTGTCGCGGGGTGGATACTTTTGCTATCTCCCAACATACTCAAAGAGAGTTGTCGGATCAATGCTACTCGCTATCCAAAGGTTGAATTTCATAACTGGTGATGAAGTGATGCATGAAAATCAAAGTTAAACTAATAGCAAAGTAAAAAAGTAATTCTTAAAAATATTTTCAACCAATTGGTAGTCCTCTTTAATTTTTAAAAAAAGTTTATCCCCAGTGGAGTCGCCAGCTGTGAGGCCTCGCCCGAGCACCTTCTCATCCAGGGGAGATCGGGATGCTCATTTTGGGATGATTTCTTACGGAGGAGGTGACCTTAGCGCCTTTTAAAAATGATTTTGAAGGTTTGAAGTCACCACCTTACGTTATTTTTGTGGGAAAATTTAAGGTAAAAAACCTATTTTTGACTCTAATTTTATCCCAAACAAAATAAAGTGCACTAATCTTTAAAACCAAAGAGGATTTAGGGACTAGGTTTTCGGTTGAACTTGGCTTCTAATTTTAACCTTGATTTAAAACATTTTCATGAGCAGTTTAAAGGATGAGATATAAAGATGCATGAGTAAGTAAGTGAATGAATGAAAGTGATAAAATAAAGCAATAAAGCAGGTAAGAGAGAAATAATTTAAATTTTTACAATTCAAGAATCCCAAACTAGGGGATATCAACTTTAGCCCTTATGGGTTCTATGTTGATTACGAACATGATAAAATACAACAAACAAAGTAAAAGGAAAAAAGATGGTTTTTAACATTTTTAGGTTTGAAGCTCTTAGATAGCTTGCCTGCATATCCCATCGAATAGGAATCAAAACCCACGCAGTTCTTCCTTCTTGTGAAGGAGGGTTGATTTTATGCCCAATTTATCATGTTTTGATTCTTTATTTTAACGCTCTATCAAACTAAAGAAGATGAGTTAGGAGACTATACCTTTTCCCTTGGTCTTTGGAGAGGCGGTGGTCGGATTGCACGGCCAGATCGGAGTTCCACTTTAGATTGATTTAAAGTATGGGAAGACAGTCGGATTGTCTTTTATCTGGCTTTTTAGGGAGGCGGCGGTCTGATTGCTCGCCCGGATAGGAGTTTCACTTTGGATTGATTTGATGCACAAGAAGATGGTCGAATTGTCTTTTATCTTGCTTTTCGGGGAGGCGACGGTCTAATTGCTCGCACGGATTAGAGTTCCACTTTGGACCAGTTGAAGCCCGAAAGACTGTCGGATTGTCTTTTATTTGATAATTCAAAAGAAATTAAGCAAACCAACAGAGTGATTTTGTATTTGAAAACAGTTTTGAGACTCCACACGCCTCAAGTTTGGTCCTTCTTTAGATCAAAGAGAACTAAAGAAAATGGGCTCCACAAGCCCTAAAAAGTTATTCTTTAAACTCAAAGAGAGTTAAAGAAAATAAGAAAAATAGGTATTTAAGGGAGAAAAGAGTGAGATCTAAGAAGAAAAAATCAACTTCAAGAGATTTTGAGGCCCTAAATATGAAGGAGGGGGGCAAGTATTTATATGCAAACTGGTGCCACCGAAAGGGGGCGGCAGTGCCGCTGGGGCCTCTGGTGGCATGGACTGAGAGGGAGGGCGGCAGCCTAAAAATGGCTTGGTGGCACCGCTTAAAAGGATCGGCGGCATCGCTCAAAGGGGCCGACGGCGCAACTCAAATGGGTCGGCGACGCCTCCTCTTAAGGAGGGCAGCAATGCCAAAAAGGAACGGCGGTGTCGCCCCTTAAGAAGGGCGGCAATTCCCTCCCTTCAGGGTGGCAGCTCCTGTTCGACTTTGCTCCGACGCCTTTATGAGTTCGTCCGAGTGCAGGTTTGGTTTCGGCGAGTGCCGTTCGGCTTGGTACGAGTCCGAGGGGTATAAAAAATGAGTGTTCATAAGCGGTCCCGTCATATGTTCCCTATTCCATCTGATACCAGTCAGGAATACATCTAGTCGAGGAGCATCCAATGTAGGATAAAGTGTGGGAAAATACTCATAAATCCAAAGCTGAAAAGTGACAAGAAAACAGTCAGACAAACAGATAGTCAAGATAAACAGACAGTCAGAGAAGCAGATAGTTAGACAAACATATAGTCACAACAAAAATAGGCCCAAAGCAAAATATACCTCCCAAATAAGGAATGTCCCTCCGAATGAAGTAAGTGCTCCACGGGACAAATTAGTCATCTCCCTGTACATGGTGCTCAGAACAGCTCCAACCCAATCATATGACTTAAGTTGTGATAAATCCAGTAAGCTGGTAAGGATATTCAGATCAACAGTATCCTGATGTGTATGAGCAAAGGTGCAGCCACTAATATCAACATCATAAGGCAAGCAACAAGCTCAGTTGTTGGAAAGTTCCCACTAAAAGGCTTTATATCTTTTAAACGTGTCTGCAGCTAGGTGCGCATCATAGTACTCTGAATACGGGGAGGATCCTGCCCTATCAATCTCACCATATCCTTAGGAGAAAGGAAAACTCGCTAATTAGGGCAAGTCTTAAGTGGGCGAAGTCCAAATGTCAACCCGATTAGCATACACAAATCCATGGGAGTCACAGTCAGTTCATCGAATATAAAATGGAAGGTGTTGGTACTAGCTAATCACGGTAAGTCTCAAGTTAGTGAAGTCCACATGTCAATCCGATTAGTATACATAGATCCATGGGAGTCACAGTCCGCTCGTCGAATGTAAAATGGAAGGTGTTGGTAGTATCCTACCACCTCTCAACCAATGCCTTAATCAATACAATGTTACTTTCAGTAGGAGTCTGAGTCCCAAAAAAGACACAAACCCGATCGACATAATCAGATTTCTCAATATACTGGTGTTAGCCCTCTTGGGCATGATGTTGATTTTAATGATAACAAAACAATATAAATGTGTTATTTGTACTAACAATTTGTTTGAGTTGATTGAGGCATGAGAAATAATGACCATTGTTCAAACTATAGGATTAACACATTTGAAGGAAGTTTATAAAGTGCATATGCTAAGGGAGAGCATATTTGAAGATTGCAACTTTTTAGAAATGAAGCTACAAGTTGCTGAAGTTCTGTGTATTGCGGGCTCAACCACTTGTAGTCGCGGGTGCGACTCTAGGAACAAGTTTAGTCACAGATGCGATAAAGTCAGTCTCAACCTTGAAAAGCTTCTGGTCACTGGTGTGACACATTCCAGTCGCGGGTGCGAAATTTATTTGAGAAATTCTAAAATCATACAGTAGCTTCGAGATAAATAGTATCTCTTTAGTAGCGGGCGCGACACAAAGAAGTTGCGGGTGCGACTAGGTGAAGTCGCGGGAATGACAAGTTTATTTGTGAGCGTGAATTAAAATGAGAATTTGTCAAATCATCTATTAGCCTCAGATAAATAGTGTCTCTCCGGTAACGGGCATGACTAGTTAAATTCAAAGGCATGACTCTGAAAAACTGACAGATTTGCACATAGTCTGAATTGATGCTAAATTTTGTATAAATTGGGAGAAGTTATTAGGACAAGCCATATATGGATGGAAAGATATGGATGTCTAATTTTAGAAACAAAAATTGGATTGAGCATTGGACATTGAAAAATGAAGATATGAATTTTTGAAGGAATTATGCTCAAGCTGGCAGACCAGGATAGAATAGATAGTAAAACTTGAAAATGTTGCTGGGAATTATAAAAGAAGAATTTAAGCATGAAATTTGACATTGTTAAATATCTAGATGTCTAGTTTTATATGGAAAAATAATCAAGTCATTTCGAGCTCTATACAAGGAGAAATTGAAGAATTAGTGAAGCATGCTCAAACTGTCTTATAAATTAGAGCAATAAAATGTTATGATTTTTTAGGACATTAATATGTTGTATAATACATCTCAAAGTTTTTAGGAAAAAAATGGTGCATGATTTGGAGTTTTGTAACTCAAGATATGGTAAAATTAATTTACCACTCTGGCTGGGACAAAAAGTCACGAGCGCGACTCAAAAATCGCCGGCGCGACTGCCACGATTCAAACAGCAAAACTAGACGTTGGAAATGGTTCTATGTAATACCCTAGGAAACCTATCTTGTATGCATGAATTGATTCTTAGTTTATGGTTTAAAAGCAGTGAAATAATGGAAAATAATTTTAGAGACACAGTTAGAAAGCAAATGAAATACTTTTCCGAAAATCGTCGGTGTTGGAAACACTGTGTGGAAAATAGTAGTCCGGCTAAATTAAGAATTTTTGACTCAAACTTGGGGGATGAAATAAGTTAATTTTATGTGAAATTATGGTGAAAAGAAAGAGTTGAAAAATATTTTGAAACACTGAAAATAAGAGTAATGGCAAAATTATAAATAAAGACAACTTTGGGAGCAATTTTGAAAATCTACTGTCTGGGATCCAGAAATGACCCATAACTATTTTTAAAGGATAGAAAAACTTAAAATAAGGTATTTCACTCTTCACACTTGAGGTTGAATATAAACATAATAGACAGAATAAATTACAGAAAGTTTTGGGGTCAAAAATGCAAATAAGGAAAATTTTGGGCCAAAAGTATAATTAAATAAAGTTGTGGGACCCACCCTTTCTAGAATCAAGCTAAGGTGGCCGGCCAAATAATGGATGGAGTGATGGAGAGGATGTTTTTGTTAGAAATAATTACTTGGTTATTAAATAATATGAAGATTTTTTTTATGTTCAATAGGAAATTGCTAAGTAGACAAATCTAGAATTTTTCATTTCTTTCTTTTCTTTTTCTATTGTTTGGTGTATAAATGAATGAAGATAGATAACTAAGGGGAGTGAGTGGCCGAACCATGAATAGAAGAGAGCAACCAAATATTTTCTATTCCTTCCAAATAAATCAATCAAAAGAAGATAGAAAATTGATGGAAGGAAGAAAGCTTGCGAAGGAAATTGATGGAATTTGAAGTTCAAATCAATTGAAGGAGCAAAAAGAAGATGGAATTCAAGTATTTTGATTTGAGGTAATGATTCTAAACTTATCATTTTTAATTGTATTTAAGAGTTCTATAACATGATTTAGCAAATAATTGAGGTAATTAAGCTAAAAATGTAAAGAATGAGTTAGGGTTTATATAGTTTCTGAATTCTGTTTTGAGTAAGTAACTTGAGGCTATTATTTCAAAATCCTAATGACTGAATTTGAGGATGGTTAAAACATGAAAGTTGTAGATAAATATGTAATTAGATTTCTGTAAAAGGAATTTGGAAAATTCGAAATGAGGAGAGAGTTATTGGTTAAAAACTGTGACTGACCTGAAATTAGGTTTTCTGAAAAATGCTACAGTGTTTTTATTGTACATAATGATAGAGAGATAATTAGAAGATATATTCAACATAAAAAATTTTCATTTATCTATAATCCTGTAAAAGTGTTTTTCAATTGGATTTGTGGTTTATGTGATATTAGGTCATAAGTGTAGACTGCCCAGAATGACTGTTTAATAGAACATAGGTTACAAATTTCTATAGATATGAGGATATTAAAATCTGAATTAGAGAAAGTGTTAAACATAAAAGATGATCATTTATGTGTGATATAAATTTCTGTTAAATTTTTTTATAATTGGATGAGTATAGAATTAATTATAGGCATAGAAACAAGATATGTCTGGATAGAGAGTTTAGGGAAGTAATTCAACTTTGTAAATTCACTAATAATTGTATAGTGATCCAAAAATTCTGAAATTTGGATATGTTATAATTTTATGTGTTTATTTTCAATATACAAGGAATTATAGTAATTGGTTAAGTATTGATTGAGTTATTAGAAAAAAAACAGAATCTACCAGAATAGGATTTCAGGAAGAATGCAGGGTAGCATGGCTGGTTATAGGCCTAAGTTTAAATTAACACCATAAATTGTGTAGTAATGATTTTAATGTGAAATTTGGATATGTTAGAAAATTATATGTTAAGTTTAATTAGGAATAAGAATTGAAGCAATTGGATAATTGTAGAGAGAGATATGAGTAATGGAACATATGCTGCCAATAAAGAATTTTGCACAGAAAAACCCTAGTAACTTGGAAATTTGAGGAATTTACTTTAATATAAATATAAGTAATGTAAGTTTATGTTAAATAGTATCTAAATGAAAATTAATTGTATATGTAGAGTCAATAATGAATAAGAGATGTGATGAGTACCAAAAGAGATAAGGCAAAAGAATCAAGGATAAAGGAAAAGGGAAATGTATGAGATATTAGTAAGGTGAGTAATGTATATATCATTATGCATACTCATGTTTTGATTTGCTGACCCAATAAGTATGTTTCCTTCTTGATTAAATACCACTTTGTTATTCTTGATCATTCATTGATCTTCCAAAAAATTGAAATTTATCCATAATCACTGATTGCTATTGATATTAAAATGCCTTTTGTGTACTGATTGATAAGTAAACCCGTGTATCGAAAGCCATTGTACCGAAATGTTTTTAATGCATACTCAATATTGTTATTGATTTTTATTGGCCTATTTACATGTGGTTTTGACAGAGCTACCGCTCTAACAGGATAGTGGGTAAATATTGTTGACGATGTGCACATTGATTATTGATGCCCTAGCTGGGAGGGGTTATGGTCTTGGCCATAGGGTCTGATCAGCCTTATACTTACTGATACTACTGGAGACTGTATGTTCGCATATAGTCCATACTAATATTACTAGAGACTGTATGTTCGCATATAGTCTATACTGATACTACTGGAGACTGTATGTTTACATATAGTCCATCCCTTTATCTGTCTTATATACATGATACGAGTACTGTTTACCTGTTCATTGATTCCAAACTTATATATTATTACTTACCGTTGATATCCTTTATTATCATATGCTTATATCTCATATATAATGATGTATGTATACTCACTGAGTATTTTATACTCACCAAACAATGGTTTACAATTTTTACAGGGATGAGATATGAGGAAGATGATTCAAAGTCAATTTCTTTTTCGACTTGGGATGTCAAACACATCGAGGTAGAATATTATTCTCTAAAGGTTATAAGTGTCAACTCATAGAGCTCCATGGTACTGTGTATAATTAGATAATTTAAGTACTATAATGATGTATGAGCAGTGAAATAACTGATATTTCAGTGGCATTCAAATTGTAATGTGTAATGCTTAATGATTGATACAAGACAGTGATAATGAAATATGATAAAATGAAATTCACATGTTTTAAAAAATATTTAGAAGTTCCATGTATAATTGTTGAACTGTGAAGTTGAGGGTATAAGGATGACAAATTATTGGGAGTATAAAAATAATTTTTAGTGCAGGCAGTGTAATTTTTGAGAGATCCGGTTTTGGGTCGGGATTAAGGTTAAAATTACAAAGGGGACTTTGGCAAAATTTTTGTAAAATTTATAAGTAATAAATGGGATTTAAGTATTGATTAATGAATTAATAAATGATTAAATGATTGATAAATGGACTGTTCATGGGTTCTACGGGTTTCCGATGACCTTAAGTCTACCCGTGCCCTAGGACCATCACGGCCCAAAAGTGGTCGTGACATTCTAACAGCTATATTTTGGATCCTAACGGTCATATTTGATGTTGGGATATAAATACAAGTTGTTTTTAAGCTTAAGAAAGTTAGAAAACAAGAGAACAACAATTGAAATCATTGAATTAAGATTATGCATTAAAATCATTCTTGTATATGGCTTAGAGAGCTTATATTTGTAAAGCATCAATTTGTGAGATTTAAATTGTAAAATCCTTAAGTTCATTAAGACTCATTGTTCATTTAAGAGTTGGGTAAACTCTAGGGAAATTCTTTTTCTTCTTCTTTTTGTAATCCTATTGGGTTTGAGTGTGAACCATAGAAAATACTTGTAAAGGTTTTAGTGTGAACCTTGAAAACACTTATAAAGGTTTGAGTGTGAACCCGTAAAACACTTAGGTTTGATCTTGCATCCGTAAAAGGATCGGTTCAGGGAATTCTCAAGTGTGATCTTAAGAAGTGGATGTAGGCAAGGTTGTTAAACCACTATAAATCTTGTGTGTTCTCTCTTTTTCCCTTTTTTTCCTTCAATTAATTTTTAATTTTTTGTTAATTCTGCAAACCACAAATTCACCCCCCCCCCCCCCCCCCTCTTGGTTGCCAAAAGGACTAACAACCAGTACCCATGCTCTCTATTATATAGGTAAGGTTCAACCTACCTCCTTTATTCCTAATGGTCATGTGCTAGAAGTAGAAAATGGCAAAAGCAAAAAAATAAATGAATAAAAGATGCACAGTGCAAAAAAGAAAAGAGCAGAAGAAAGAAAAAAAAATACATCGATCATACCATACTAAGAGATGTGCTCCTCAGGCTCTTGCAACCAATCCCAGGGATTGTCATTCTCCTGCTGAGCCTCGTAACTTCAGTGTCCCCTAGTTAGAGCAGAACCAGCTTTAAAATCTATAAAAGAAAAGTTGAGAGAAACTCTAGAAAGATAAACATTAGAGAGAGAAGCAAAAAGAAGAAAATGAGAGAAGATGAAGAGAATGATAGGGTTATACCTTTTTTTTTTTTTTCAGAATCTCCATAATTACTATCATGTCATTTTGCAGCCCAAAAAAGTCCAGAATTGCAATATCAGAACCATTTCAAACTCAGAATGCAGCGTTGTCAGTGCCATCAGAATCATATGATTTTTCTTTATTTTTAGAGCTATTGTTTGCCCAAATCAGACAAGGGACGCTCTTACAATTCATAAAATACCATAACCAAAGAAATATTGAAAATAAAAAAGCTCAAAATTGTCAGAACAGACCGACACATCAACAGATACTCCAGAATGCACAAATCTCATTTAAGCTGATAAAAACTCACCCGGCTTACTACCATCACCTTTACCCTTTAAAATCAGATAAAGGCGATAGAGGCCAGATATGAACATGTGATTTTGTACCCCAAGTAGACTCAGGACATGCCAGACTAATTAGCAATCAAACGAAGATCAAAGTCGACTATGAATACAGACAAATCATACCGTGCCAAGCTGATTGGCATCAACTGGAGGTTAAACTACTTCAAATCAGGCGAATCAGACCGGATAAGCATCAAGATGAACCTGGTGGCAACCAGCCTTCACTTTGGCGGCAATGCCAAGCCTAACTGGTAGCGTTGCTAATGGCACAAGTAGCCTTTGGTGGTGCCGCAAGCCAAGCTAGCTCATGCCGCCAGCCAAGCTTCCATCTGCCGCCAGCCAAGCTTTCATCTACCTCCAAGCTTCAACATAGGTTCTACCAAACCTAGAACATGAATCCAACATCAGTTTTCAGTTTGGTTTTCCCTCAGACATTTCCCTATAAGTACAAGGCTCATTTCACTTCTCAAAACACACAAACTCTCTTTGATTTAGACACCGACACCGATTCTCATTGAGTTACAAAATAGTTAAGTCAATTTTTTCTTAGTTGGCTCTCCTTCCCCCACCCCGTACCTAATCTTTAGCTTTCTTTATCATAAGTGGTTCAATTCTCTTTGATTTCGAACTGATTTCTCCAACTCTCTTTGAGTGGGTGGAATAAAAGATTTAGAGCGATCTCTCTTTAAGTCAATCTAGAAGTATTATCGTTTTATCAATTGGATTAATCAAATAAGCTCGAAGCATGCCATAGTGTTGATAAATCAACTTGAAGCATATCGTAGTGCTAACAAATCAAATCGAAGTATGCAGTAGTGCTAATCTTACTAAATCAAAGTGGAATTTTGATCCATGCGAACTTTAGGAAAGAATCCCCCCTCAAACCAATGTATTGTGTTCGTACCTCAAAATTAATTGGTATAAATCAATTAAAAGAATCACATAATCATTCTTTTCTTAAAATCGAATCAAACCCCCCCTTCGAAAGAAGAGAGAACTGTGTGAGTTTTTATTCCTATTGAACGGGATATGCAGGTAAGCTGTTTCATAGCTTCAAATCCAAAAACACCAAAAAAAAAAAATTCATTTTTCTCAATTGAATATGTTTTAATATTGTTTTGGAAAATGTATAGTTAACTTAAAATTCCCATTGAGGGTTAGAGTTAACATCCCCTGTTATTGGCTTTTGATGTAATAAATTTCTTTTATTTACTCTATTTACATATGCTATATATATGTTTTATCATGCTTCGTTCATTTATTATAATTGCCATCTTATAAATTGTTCATGAAACTTTATTTTCATAAGTTAATTATTAAGTTATAAGCCAAAATGAGAGTTATTGTAAACCGAAAACCTAGTCCCATAGCTCAGTCTTGGTTCGAAGGTCTAGCGATTTTATCCATGGGTTATGTTTTAGACTCTATGAGGTCTCGTCTTTCATTTTCCTTAAAAATGAATACGAATTTTCAAAATAAAGATTAAAGAGATAATTTGCAAATGCAAGGCAAAAGTTGCCTTAGTCCATGAGAAACTGCCTTTGTCTGGCATGAGTGCCATCCTAGTGAAATCAATCTTTTCTTTTGTATGTCAATATTTCAATTTCTTTTAATCCATTTGCTTCAAAAAAAGAAAAAAGAAAAAGAAAAAGAAAGTTGTCTAAGTTGAAAACCTGAAAGGGCATTAGTTAGGGAAAGCTCATCGAGTTGAAAAACCTGAAAAGGGTGACTCAAACAAAAATTAGTGCAAATTTTGATTTCAAAGTCAAGTGCCATCATTCAAAAGTTCAAATCTATTTGTCTTTTTTAATGAAAGGAAGATATAATTTGTTCTATTCAAATAACTAAAGAAGTTTCGAGTCAATTCACATCATGTCAATCTATCACATGCCTTTATCTTACATCAGGGACATGTCCTTTGCGTCAATTCATTTCATCTCTTAGCTAAAGCAAATAAATGGTTAAGTTTCCCTTATATCCCATTTGGGGCATGTCTTTCAAAGCTGTTATTAGCAAATTACTGCTTGGTCATAATAGCTAAGTGGCTTTTATCTATCACTTAAGGCATGTTAGCCAAATTCATCTTTTCTTGAATTAAATATCCTATCATCAAATCAAATAGTTTTTCTTCATTTTGAATAGCTTTTCATTTAACTCATTGTCTCATATGCTAGTGCCACTAAATTTAATTGACAAAGCGTCAATCTAAAGTCATCTACCGATGTATCAGTCTCGTTAAGTCTAACTGACAAAGCATCACCCCAAGAGTCTTTTCAGTCTCAGACATTATGAATAGCTCCACTTTTCTTCTCCAAAAATAACATTACGACAATAAACTCTTAAAACCTCCTGAAATCAACCACATTTCCCAAAACGGTTCAATCCTCTCAAAAGGTTTTAACCTGTACCAAACCTCTCAATATGTTCAAACCTCATGATTTTTCATGAAAAACCCTTAATCAATCCATTGAAGCCCAAGTTCATTGGCCAAATCCAAAATTAAATCATGCTGCTCAAACCTCTCAAAAGGATTAACTCATTTTCCATTTAAGCCCAAGTTTCAAGGCAAAGCAAAAACCAATTTGTCAGAATCTATGGGTCGAATGAAGAAGGCTTGTCAAACCAATTTTCCTCAGTAAAACCGAATTCAAGACTCTTTCGAGAGTCCAACCTACAAAAATCATCCTTGGACCTTCCAAACAGCTAAGTCATTTTGTAGATTTAAAGCACATTTCCCTTTTGAGGTTGGGTTAGGTGTGGTACCAAAAGTAAACTTGTCTCTTCTCAAATGAACCACAAATCAAGGTCTATGAGATCTAAGCCATCATTGAACAACCCAAGTAGCCAAACCATTTACCCAATAAACCACTTGAAAACTCCGTACTTGAACTAAATCACAAAAAAAAAGATCCCATAAATATGAGCCAAGCAATTGTTAGGTAGTCTCTAGTGCTGAGTCAAATAAAGTAAATAGAGTGGAAACAGAATCACTTTTGAAAAGAACAAAACATATGAACTTTTCAAAATACCTCAAATCAAAGCCAAATCCTTTGGTCCAAACTCAAACAGATGTACTCAAAGGCCAAACTTGACCATATCCTTTCAAAAATAACTTTCATGGTTTCAACCAATCAACCTCAAGGCAAAACATGACCATAGCCTTCCAAAAATATCCTTTATGGTTTCAACCAATCAACCTTAAGGCATTATCCGACCTCAGCCTTCTAAGATGATCCTTAGAGCTAGACTGAGCATGGTTTAAACCAATCTAAAAGCATCACCCTCAATCCTTCATACCCGACTAGATTGAGTAGTATGTGTCACGTCCCAATTTTGGAACATGAAGGTCTCAGTATGTAGGAATAGCATAAGGAAACCGACACCCATAGAACCCTTCTATAACTTGTAAACATCACCAGCTATAATATATATATATATATATATATATATATATATATA
>CANXYC010666695.1:0-23940 GCA_948193065.1 Aleurites moluccanus | reverse complement strand
GGTCATGGGTTTCAAAATCATAAGAAGCATATTGGTCGCAAGACCATCATCATATAACATTATTCAATTTGGTTCACAAGCGAGAAACATATAGACTTGATCCAAGAATATTGATCAAGCCATTCACATTGTCCAAGTATATAATATATATAAGCAATAGGATAATCAATATAGGAATACTTTGGTCTTTTTAATTTCAAAGAACAATAATCAATAGAATATTCATACTTACCTCTTACACAAATTTCTCTTAAATTCTTCCTTAGAATTCTGCTCAATTAATTCCTCAATTACTTTCAAATTTCTCCTCCTAAGAAATTCCCCAAATATACAAAAATTAGGGTTTCTCCAACCAATAATATTCAACATGATTTTCCTAATAATTAATTATCTTAGAATCCCTATTCTTAATTCCCAACAACAATTTCATTTATCTCTTGAAGAAAAACTGTATTTAATTTGCATTAAATTTTTGGAGTTACTGTTCATTGCAGTCTCAACCCCCAGATTCCTCCCACATTTATTACCATTAATAGCTTCATATCACTTGCAATAAATTATATATACCCAGAATTAATTATCCTAACCTACATACTTAAATAAATCCAAAGAAAATAATTTAGGAAGAAAATTTACCTTATTTCCTTCAAACTGAGATTTTTGCAAATATTGCTCAAATTTGATGATTCTGCCTTAATATAGACTAATCTAGGAGTCTATTGCATTACTCTGAGAATTAATAAAATAGAACAAATCTGAGAAAAAGACTGAATTTAACAAAAGAAGAAGAAGAAGAGAAAAATCGTAAAAATCGTTACTGGGGTTGCTGGGTTAAATAGACACTGCCCCAGAAATACACTAGCCAGCTCGCCTCACCAGACCTGCCTCAGCAAAGCTACCTCGTCTAACTAGCTCGCTAATCCCACTTTGCATTCCCATCTCGCTCTTGCCAGCTCGCAAATCTTGATCTGGCAATGTTGCCTCGCACATTCTAGTTCGCATATGCTACCTCGTGTATGCTGCTTCGCCAGACTCTCTTCGCAACTCTTCCTCGCATATGCCACCTTGGCAATGCTTCTTCGCCTCTTCGATAAATCCTCTTCGCCTTAGATCTTCGCCAAAGCTCTTTGTCTTAGCTCTTCGCCAAATCCTCTTCGCCAAACTCACTTCGCCATTATGCCACTTCGCATTGCCATTCCGCAAAATGCCTCCTCGCATTATGCTGGCTCGCCACAACAAATTCTTCTAAGTTAAATTTCTGCCTGAACATCCCAAATTTAGCCAGCTCACAAATGAGCTACAATTATCCAAACTTACTAATTCTTCTTCTCACATAAAATCAACATGCAGAAGCACAACATATCAAAATTCCAAATTAAAATAACCAACACACAGACCATGGTGACTCTCCAAAAGTCACCCAGACTCCTGCCCCAAAATCTAACCGAACAACTCTGATACAAATCACTCTCTATTGAGATATACTAATTCAAAAATTCTAAAATTTTACAGTCATCTTCTCAACATACAAAGGTACATTTTTCATGTCACACCTTTAGCTAATTATGCCTTAGTCATTCCCAGAAATTCCAAACAGACACTGCATGCCTGCAAAAACTCTCAACCTGACCCGCCTTGCTCAAATAGACACAACTCATCACACACATAGAATTTGTCCAAACCATTTTACAGAATTATAGCTAAGACATAAATTAACAACTTTAATGTTTTACACCTTACCAAATTATGCTTTTAAGAACATTAAATGATCATCACAAAATCCTGCAGCATCCAACACATAAATTTCTGAAATTCTCAACATTCACATTTGAAATTTAATAGATTCTCCAAACATACAAAAATCAATAAAAACACTACAAAATGGCATATATTACATGATTGGGCAATAGATTATGTGTGATAAGAATGATGAGTAAGTGAGGTGATTAGAAATATTGAAAATAGGCAATCACAATCTATTATAGTATGACTTCAGTTGAAAGATATAAATAATGAATGATCATGAATAATGGAAATTTGAAGTCATTAAGGTATAGTGAGGATTTAAGAATATGATTGAGAGGTAGTTACATATTTAAATTTATAATCATTAAGTATAATGAGAAACTAATGAACAACAAGGGTTTCCATAATGGTATTAATAAATAATTATCAAGGTTTAACTTTAAGTAAACAAGTATTGAAGTATAGTATATTAGGAACTTGGGAAATATGATTGCAGGAAATAAGTTAATGGTCAAGTAATGATTTAAAGAAATAAAGGATTAGTGTAATGATATCAATAAGAGATAGTGTATTAGAAGCTTAAATATTAAATTGCTGAATATTTATGAATCATGTGATGGTAACAAGTGATATGGAAATTATGGAAATAGAGTATTAGTATAAAGAGGTTGATAAGTGATATGGAGAATTAAATGACAAATTGTTTGGAGGCAATTTGAGGAACGTATACTAATACATAAGATAATTGATAAGAAAATTCGAGGACCAATTTTATTGAAGGGGGTATAGTGTAATATCCTAGAAAAATGTAGGGACCCAAGTGGACCATAGCAATAAATATTAAGTTAATTCAAGAATAAATAGGTCATAATAGTTTAAGGAAGTATAAGAAAATAATATTCAATGAGAATTTTCACTAAAGAATTTTAAGAGTGAAAATAAGCAGTATTATCGGTAGTCGATTTTTATAATATTTTTTAGAGGTTATTTATTAAAATTGATTGAGGATACCTTAAATTAGGATCCTAAATTATTAAGAAAAAATAAATTGAGGTGAATATAGTGTTAAAGGTGATTGGAGATGAAGTGAAATTAAGAAAAGTTAAAGTTATGATTTTTGGAGTTTTTATTGCAATGGTCCGGAATAAAAATTCTACAGCTATTGAGATTGATTAATTAAATTGAATTCAGGTATAATAGGAAATGTAAGATTTCATAAGAATTAATAGGAAGAATTTAAGCACTCAAGTGAAAAGAATTAAAAAAGAATTGTGGTCACAAATATAAATAAGAAAAATATTGGGTCAAAGTATAATTACTTAAAGTTGTTGAACTTACTAAGAAAATATCTATTTACACCAAAATTTCTAGAGAATTTATGAATTTTTTCCCCAAGGTTGGTTGTCCATAGTGATAAGGGAGGATAGATATTTAGTGGAGATTTTTCCACTAATTTATGGAAATTTGATAAATGGCTAAAATTCTAGAATTCTCTACATTTTTCTCCAATTCTTCTAATGAGCTTTGGTGTATATAAAATGAAGAAATAGGCTTGTTCATTGGAAAAAAAAAATCTTGCAAGTCTTCCAAATAATTTTCTTTAATTCTTTTTCATAGAAACCAAAAACAAGATAGGAAAATTAGATGGAAGAAAGAAGATGGATGAAGGAAAGGTTTATAGAAATTATTGTCAAGCTATGTTAGAGGGAAAAGAGAAGGAAATGATCATCTAAATATAGGTAAATTTCCTAAACTTAATTCTTTGATTTAATTTCTAAGAGCTATAGCTTGATTGGGTAATGAATTGAATTAACTGAGCTAAAGAAGTTAAAGATGAACTAGGGTTTAGAGGAATCCTGAAATTTATTTTGAAATAGAAACTTGAAGCTAGAATTCCGTGAACTTAATGAATGAATTTAGGAAAGTGAAAAACATGAAAGTTGTAGGTATTTATGTTATTTAGATGTATGTAAAAATAATTTATGAAATTTGAAGTGAATGAAAAAATATTAAGTAAAAACAGAAACTAACTTAGATGAAGGAATTAGTAAAAATGATACTATATTTTAATTCTACAGAATATTAGAGACTGAATTAAGAGAAATGTTCAACATAAAAAATGTTCATTTATATCTTATCCAGAGTCTTGTAAATGATTTTTAGCATTGGTTTTGTATTTGGTGAGATATTAAGCTATATGTATTACATATCCAGATTGATAAACAAATAGAAAAGGGTTATTGTATTATGTTAATATGAGAACCTTAGAATCTGAATTAGGCATATAATTAAACATTAAAAATGCTCATTTATATGTTAACTAAGTGTCTACAAAATTATTTTGCATTTGGACGAACACGGTCTGAGTTATAGGTATAGAAATGAAGTTTGCCCAGATTTGAACCGCAGGACAGTAGGTATTATTTTGACGAATTATTGAGAATTATGTAATAATAAAATTGACCTGAAATTTGACTAGGT
This sequence comes from Aleurites moluccanus, assembly GCA_948193065.1. Taxonomy (NCBI): domain Eukaryota; kingdom Viridiplantae; phylum Streptophyta; class Magnoliopsida; order Malpighiales; family Euphorbiaceae; genus Aleurites; species Aleurites moluccanus. The sequence goes on along the minus strand of CANXYC010666695.1, from coordinate 19,713 downwards.
AGTAGTCTCATATGTCTAGTTTAAGTAAAAAAAAATAACTGAAGCAATTGGATAAGTGTAAAGAGAGAGATATGGTTAAAAGAACACAGACTTATAGTAAGAGTTTTCCATATAAGTAAACCCTAGAAACATAGGATTTTAGGAATTTCTTAAATATAAGTATAATTAATGTAATTTTATATTAATTGGTATCTAAATTGAGATTAATTAAATGTGTAGCATCAAAGGATTATTGAAGATGAAGAGGAGGCCATAAGTGTTATATCATTAGATTAAAGAGATAGAAGTTGAAAATGTGGAGTTTAAAGGCTAATGTGAGTTATAAATATGTTATTATACATATTGTAACAATTCATTGAATTCTTAAATCTATTTGCATATTGTCATCATTTGTATCAAAACCTTTTTATTTGTTGACTAATGACTGTTATTTGATATTCCCTACATGAAAACCATATTATGTGATCATAAGTATTGTATCCTAATTTGCTAAATATCTAATGACAAGACATAATAAAACTGCCTGACCTATGGGATAGTGGGTAAATATCATCGGCATTATGTACAATGAATACTTTTACTAGGACCCTTGCTAGGAAGAGGCTAATGTCCTAGCCATAAGGTCTTATCAATCGTATGTATTTCATGAGTTATTTCATGAGTTATTTCATAAGGCCCTGTGTATATTATGTTCATATTTATTTGGACTACTGACATATGTGACCCAAATTAATATTATTTGGTTCATTGATTGATTATGTAACCTTGTGTATAATAATATGTTTATGTCTCACTGAGTATATTTATACACATTATGTGGTAATTTATTATTTTTCAGGAAAGAGGAAATAGAAGTTGTTCCCATGTCACTTTCTTCTTCGCACTTGGGACACTGAGGACTCCAATGTAATTAGTGTTTATGGAGTCATATATATAAACTCTTAGAGCTCCATAAGGTACAACTCTGGGTATAAACAATTATGTTTATCTTATGTTTGTGTGGTATCTAACAAATGTATGTACATATTATATGATAACTGACATATGAGATATCAGTGAAAATTTAATTAGTGACCTAATACACTATGAGATATATGTGATAATTGGTAATGAAAATTATAACAATAATGATAGGGTTAAATGTGAATAAGCTAGTGAGACATGGCATAAAAGAAAATATAAAAGTGCTATATGTGTCTTTTGATATTGTGGATTTGAGATTATAAAGATGGTGACGTATTGAAATTATTTTCTATTCAGGTTGAAAACTTTAGGAAATTATTGAAATGTTGAGTTATGTACTATTCATGTTCGAAATTACTATAAAAAACAAAGGAAACTCTTTCAAAATTTTTGCAAGATTATTAATTATTAAAAGAATTTAAACATTAATAAATGGTTTTAAGTTTGAATGACGATGATTGACATGCTTTAGAGTTCAATGGGTTTACCCGTGCCCTAGGACTATCACGTTTCAAATTTTTGGGACGTGACATCAATAATGGACTTATTAGGTATAATACTCACAATACAATAATGCTTAAGAAAGAATATTTACATATACTCACAATACAATAATGCTTAAGAAAGAATATTTACATAGAAATATATCAATTTCCTTTGGTTTAAGCCATATTTTATTATTATTGGTGCCAACATATCAAATTGTAATAGGTTTAAGGTTAAAAACTTGGTAGATTGAAAGTTAGTTTCATTAAGGCATTTTTACGAACACTTGGTGTGCATGGTTTTAACAACAATTTGGTAAGATTTGGAGTATGAATAGATAGGCCAATTTTACAATTCACAAGAACACATTCCAATTGAAATAATTGGTGCACAAATTCAAACAACAATAAAGAGAATTATGTTATATATATGCAAAAATGAAGCAACAAAACCAAAGGAAATTGGTCTAGGTGGTTCGGCCAACAAAAGGTAAGTGGGGGGAACTTCCATAATTTCAAACATGGTAGTTTTTATACATAACAACACATTTATAATTCATCTCAAGGCTTGGTTGAATAAAAAACACCTTAGGAAGTCAATTTCTCGCATTAGGCATACATACCCTTCATCACCACTTTGTTCCTTGTTTTCTTTGTTCCTTGCATCTAAAATGTAAATTCCATATATTTTAGATTCATTTTGATATAAAAAGGCATAATCTACACTTAAATTAAATTAAACTAATTTGTTTTGAACATATTTTCTAACTATGGCTATATCTATACTTCTATTTATATAAATAATCATTTAAATCTATCATACTAATCATATTTAATAAAAAGAAAGCAAGAAAATATCATTTACCTTAAGTTTCTTCAAATTCTCAACTTAAATTCTTTGAATTGTTTAGGGTTTCCCTTAAGGTTTTAGTGAAAATGTTTTATGTCTAATGAATATTTAGTATGAAATTTAGTGTAAAAATTATTGGATTTAGATTTGGTGTGATTTTGGTGGAAGAAATTTAGATAGAGAAAGAAGAAAATGGAGGTAGGGAGGTGGGGAGGGAGTTTTCGCCAGCCATGGTAGGAGGAAAATTTTTTATTTCATATAGAAAGTTGTAGAAATTATAGATTTTTATGAACTTTTGATAATTACAAAATAGCCTCTCATCTTTAGTTATTTATAAATTGACCCTATATATTTTAATATTTATATTTTGTCCCCAAGTTTTACTTTTAGCACTACTATGCTCCATATTTTCTATTCCATGAAAGTTTATGTTCCATAGGTAATTCTATATATTTTTATGTTTAATTATGTATTTTATGCAACTAAATTAGGATTTTAGATACTACATTGAAATTTTATGTTTTAACTGTCTATTTAGATACTATAAAGTTAACTATACTAATTTTGGATCCTATATGTAATTTGAGAAAAATTCAGGGTGTTGCAATTTAATTATGATCTACAAAAACATAATGTCATAAAAAATTAATGAAATAATTTCATTTATACTTAGTTAATTTCTTAACAAATGAAAATTTTTTAAGTGATTATCTTTTAACTAAGATATGGCAAAAAACAAAAAATTGAATAACTTTAAAACTTAATTTTTATTAGATAACACGTATATATAAATTTATTAATTTTTTAAGAATTTAAATTTAAGTCCTAAGTAGTTTTTATTTTAATAATAAATATCTTAATATTAATTTTATTTTTAAAAAATTTAATTATTTAATAAATTTAATTATTTTTATTAATTTATTTCAAGTCTTCAGGTAGACTACAAGTTGAATTATAGGTTGAGTCATTTGAGTCGAGTCGAATGGATCAAACTGGTTGATTCGCAAATTTGAATCTTTCGAATTCAAGTTATTTGGATATGGTCATTTTCGTATTAGATGTTAATTTGAACGGTTTATAAATCAAGTTTGATCGAGCGTATTCGAATTGCATTATTGGTCAGTTCAAAAATTGTCACCTCTAAGTAGAGCTTTGAAAATCATAATCATACATAGAAATGTGTCATTTTGGCACGCTTAGAAGAATAATTGATCATTATATTTTTCATAGAATGAACATTTTTTTTTTTAATATAGATATCATCATCCTCGTTTTATCGTTGATAGAACTATTCCTATTTCGAGATTTGTAACTACTTTTCTCAATATATATATTCTTCACAGATCCATCATGATAAACTTTACCATGACTAATTAGCTATGCTTAAAATTGCTTTGAAACATGGGTAATTATGCTTAAAATCATGGACATTTTAATATATCAACGCTTATAAAGGTTTGTCAATTATGTAATTAATTATTTAGTCCTCAAGATAACCACGCAATAAAGTGTGGGCAAATTGTACCATCTATTTTGAGCAGGCTCCTTTTCTTGTATGGTAGAAAAACTGCCAGAGAAAAAAGAATCTACACCAATCAAATAGTCACCAACCACACAATAAAGTGTGGGCAAATTGTACCATCTATTTTGAGAAGGCTCCTTTTCTTGTATGGTAGAAAAACTGCCAGAGAAAAAAGAATCTACACCAATCAAATAGGAAACCAAATTAAGCAAAAAAGAAAAACTCGGATATACCGAGACAAAACCAATCAACAAAAAGGCCCAAAAAGAAAATGGAAGACAACTGCGAACCATTTGTATATCAGAGGTGGTGAATTCAAGTTGGATTTAGGAGTTGGGTGAAATTTTACCACTTCTAATCATATACATATTATAATAGTAGAATAGTTAGAGTTAAAGAGATAGAACCATTTGCATAGTAATATCCAAGTTGGAGATTAACACCAAATAAGAAGGGCATACCTAAATCATTCTTATCTCACAAGGCACTAAGATAAAAAGAAAGATAATCTATTCTTGTTATTTATAGCCTAGACATGACCTAAGCACACATTTTTTTCGAAAAAGATAGATTGCATCATATGTACATTACAAATAAAAAGCAATTAGAAAGCAAATGAAAATGAAATGCACAAAAATAATTGAAGGCAATGCTTAGAGGAAACATTTATTTATTAAAAATTTTTAACAACCTTTTCTTATACCCATATAAAATGAACAATATTGTCCATCAATTAACACAACCCTATTATTATTTTATTTCTTTCATAAAATCTATAGTAGTTTTTTTTTTAAAAAAAGAAAAGAAAAGAAAAGAAGAATCCCCTCACCCATATGCAGCAAAAATAATTGACTCATCATTTCAACAAAGGCAACTATGCTAGAATGATCATGTTATCATAATAGTGACCCACCATTTACTTTACATGACTGTGCAAGCGGCCGGATTTTCTTCACTAAGACAATCACATCTCCCCACGTAGCATCCTCTCCGGCAACCACCGTAGTAACCACCACCACCCCAACTATCATACACTGGCCTTCCATAAGCCTCATAACATGGGGGTGGCGCTGGATTTCCATAACCTTCATAACATGGTGGTGGTCTTCCAAATCCATGATAACATGGTCCTCCACCCTGTCCTTCATAACATTCGCGGCAACACACCCTCACCGGCGGGGGGCATGCCGGAACCGGTTCAGGCGCCTTTGGCGGTGGTGCTGGTGCTGGTGCTGGTTCAGGAGCTTTCGGAGGAGGTGCCGGGGCCGGTGCAGGAGCTTTTGGAGGAGGCGCAGGTTCAGGAGCTTTCGGAGGAGGCGCAGGTGCTGGTTCAGGATTCTTAGGTGGTGCTTCAACAATTACTACAGGTTTCTCGGGTTCCTTTGGTTTCTCTTTAGGCTTTTCAGGTTCTTTGGGTTTTTCAGGTTCTTTAGGCTTCTCAGGCTCCTTTGGTTTCTCAGGCTCCTTTGGTTTCTCTTTAGGCTTTTCAGGTTCTTTAGGCTTAGGCTTTTCTGGTACTTTAATTTCAATACCCTTAACTGATTTACCTCCTCTGCAACAAATCTTTTTCTTAATCTTTTCTGGGCTGCAACACACTACAGTGACTGTCACTGTATTTGCTTTCTCATCATATACTTGATTTTGAATTTCTCTTGTACACAAAGCCACCAAAATTACAAAATAACTCAGTCACTTTCCTTGAATCAAGTATATATATGTCAAGAAAATTAAAGAAACCAATAAGCAGATACTCACGAGGGATTTTACACAGTACTTTCATGATTTTCTTGCGGCATTTTTGGCAGTTAAGATCAACTTTAATCACCATAATTGTAACTTTCTGCAACAGTAATAACAAAAACTAATTCAAACATTTAGAAGAATGATGAACCTAAAAATAATCGAGAAAATAAAGGAAATGAAAAAAAACACAACCACAAGAGTAAGCTAATTAAGAGAGTATAGTAAAAGATAAAACTAATTAAGAACCATAAGATCCACAAACAAACCTTTTCTGCCATGGTTTGTGATACACAGAGAGATCTGATTATTGATTAAGGCGGTTGGCTTCTTAAGTAGAGATGTAAAAGAAATAAATTTTTAATTAATTTTAAAGTAGGATAAAGAAAAGGTAGAAGAAGCCAATAATAAGATGTTGAAATGTAGCATTAGGACGTTGAATTTCATGCAGTAATGAATAAATTGCCGTTATGACTCTCCAATCTTTGGTTTCCATGTGATGGCTTTGATTGCCACATTTTTACCTTCAATTATTATCATTCAGTTTTCCTAAAAAAATACTCTAATAATATTGATTAAAAAATAAAAATTTAAAAAATATTAAATAAATAAATTTAAAAATAAATTAAGTGGATAAAAAATAAAAATTATTTTTTTCTATTTAAAATAATAATGATTATAATTTTATTAAAATATATAATTTATTTTTATTTAATTTATTTTTATACTAATTTATTTAAAATAATTATTTTATAATTATAATTTATCTAAAATAAAAACACTCCGTAAAAAAATTATATTATTATTATATGAATATAAATAAATGATAAATCCATTTTTATTTTTTATACATAATGAATAATGATAAATAAATAACAACTTTTATTCTAAAAGTAATAGAGTTTGGTCAGGTTCAATGATGGGTTGTCGGTAGCCCGTTCACGTCATGTCCCAATAACAAGTGTTCAGCATGTTCTAGATTCACCAAAAAAAATAAAAATAATAATTAATAAATAATAAATCACAATAATAAATTTCTATTTACGAATACAGTCACCGACTACTTGAGATGTTATTTCAGTATATACACTTTATCTCTATATATTAATAAAAAATATTTAATTGAAAAATATTTTTATTAATAATTTAATTAATTGATATCATTTAAATAAATATTGATTCTATTAGAAAAAAGCAAATAATGTTTGAATAAACCATTGCATTGATTTGTATATTTTTTAACTTGAATTGATAAGTTATATAAGAGATACAGACTTGAATTCTCATTTGATGGAGATATATAAGTTTTGAATGAGTTTGGGAATTCTTGTTATCATATGTTTGGAGACTTAACATCTTAATTGGAGTCCATGATGTGAGCTAAGTGATGATTCTTAAGAGGCAAAGAATGTAACACTATTGAATTCTTTCACTATCTCATATTCCTAAAATATGCCTTAAAAATAACGAGTGTGAAACACCAGTAATGCTCGTTAATTTCTTTATTGTCCCAGTTTCCTAATTTGTGTATTACAAATAACAAGCATGAACCTTATAGTAACATTCGTTAATTTCCTCACTATTCAAATTTGTCAAGTTATGGAATAAGAGTTCACAAAAGATAAATTTGCAAGTCTCGGGCTTGAATACATTGTAATGCCCATTACTAATCGCCAGCTATATAAAGGTTAATTTTCTTCATTGGTGGGATTAACTACCATTTATCACTTTCTTTTATCTTTTTCTTCATTTCTCTAGTTCTCCAATCCTACCAAACTCATCCCACTCTACCTTTAAAGCCACCAAAGATTTCTCAAATGCTTGAAAAAAATCATCCAAATATTCATCATACTCCTCCATAACCTTCCTTTTAGTGTTCTTTAAGTTTAGAGAGAAAATGTAACTTTCTTTCTCTTTTTTATAAGAATGAATTGATTTAAAATATCTTTACATGAGTTGTTTAGGAGTCATGGGTGATCATTTAAGATATTAATTTTGGATGATAAGAATATTAAAAGCTTTTGGGTTGAATAGTATCATGAATAGTGAAATCATTATCTACCTTCTATGATTCTTTATTTAATTATTAAATTGAGGTTAGAAATAATCTAAATTGAACTTTAAGAGATCTATAATCATAATTATCTAACTTGAATCTTCATGGGTTAATAAACCCTAATTTTGATGTTATCCTTAAATGATAACTATAAGGTGAAATTGAGTTAAATGAAAGTTAGTAAAGATATTTATGACTTGATATAAGCTAGAATATATGATAATGAGCCATGATTTCTTGAAGTATATGAAACCCTAACTTGAAATCTTTTAGGTCATCAAAGGGCTTTTACTATTTAAGTTAAAAACTAGTTAAATAATGTTATCTATAATGATTAATGATCATGTTTGAAGATGAAAAGTTGTTTATGCTTGTATGTTGACTCAGAGATAAGATCATACTTATGCTTAAGAATTTTAGTGAGACATTTATGTGGCTTCTTATAGGAATGAGGTTAGTTAAGTTTGAACTTGTGTGCATGTTAGATTAAGTCTAGATATGCATGAATAGAGTTAAGGCTAAGTTGAGTCTCATGTTATGGGTAGGAATTATAAAGGGAACTAAGTGAAGAGAATAAGAGTAAAGTTTCATAATGTTGTCTTGAATGTGATTATGATACTATGGTTATTTTATGTTAATTTCTTATAGCTCACAGAAAAGGAGTAGACAACATTGGGATTTCATCTTGTTGACATTTTAAGAGGGAATTCTTTTGCTCTTTTTGTTTGAGATGAGTGAAAAACATATTATTATACTTGTTATTTTGTTTACGAGTCCATTCATTATAGTGTTTCATGTTTCTTCAATTTTCTTTCTGCAAAACCTTAATGTTCATGTTAAATTTTGATTATTTCTTTCGAGTCTTGTTGTTTATGCCTTAATTATGCTATTATGATACTTTGTAAACGTTATAGACTTTCTCTATGTAAGTTATGTAACAAGTGATAGAAATCCCCATTTATTAGGGTCTTCAGATTATGTGCATATAGTAATGTCACATCCCTACCTTAGGAATATGATGTCCTAGGACATGAGAAAGCCTAAAGTTACCAATCACCCGTAGAACCCATGCTCATATGCATTCATAAATAGTTTCCAACATAGTATTTACATTATTATCATTTAGATCATTAATATTTATATATTAATCCACATATGCATCCAATTCTAAGACCTTAATCCATGGAGCATGTAGAGTATCCAAAATAGACTCTCAAAATGAAAGATTTTTACATTGCTCATAAGAGTCCTAAATTGGGGAAATAAAATAACTTTGGAACCACCATTATCTACCTTAATCCTGAAAAATATTAATCACGAAAAAGGTGAGTATAAACTCTGTGAGCAATAAATATATCACCCGTGAGGCTAGGTACTTCAAAACTAGCTCACAGTGATGGTTCTTGATTCATATTGCAATAACAAATGAAATTTACCAAAAGGTAGCCAATATACAATAACAAATAAATGTAAATGAATTCAAAGAAATAGAATTATAAATCAAAGTATTTGATGAACATATGGAACAAATGGTACAATCATCAATAAGAGATATAAAAACATAAAATTGGGTAATATCACATTAAGAAGTAGAGGCTAATTATATTTGGCATGCCTTTCCACATTTTAAGAGTAGAAGTCATTTTTAGACATACTCCGCTGCATATAAACATAAGGCTGATCAAATCTTATGGTTAGGATTAGTTTGCCCTATAATCATTGTGCACAACACCGATACATTTTAACTCCTTACCCCATCGATTAGGCATTTCTGTCATTATATCTCATAAAGATCACATAGGTTTTCAATTCATATTAGGGTTAGCAAAGTAAAGGCTCATATGGAATAACACATGTTCAATAATTAATTCGGCCATCACATACTAAAAGGTCATATAACAATAAAGATAGCTTAGGATTCAAATACAAGTATAATGACATATTTACAACTCATCTTAAAAGCAATTATCCTTTTAATCAATCCTCCATTCATTATTTCTTATATAGAATCCATTTATATTATTGGCTCACCCATCCTACACAAAACTCTCAATTATCACAATCATAAACTATGGAACCCTAGCCTTAAAACTTGAATCCTCAAGTCAATTTATGAATTCTTACTCAAAATACTTAAATTAACCTCTAATTAACTTCATTACAACTTATAATCTTCATTCCAATTCATTATAAAATTAGGGTTTACTAACTTAAACCATCTAAGTCAAATCTTTATCACTTATACTTGTTAAAATCTATATTCATATTTTCTAACTTCAATTGAACAATCAATTAAAAGAATCATTGAAGATTAAGAAGAAAATCTACTGTTCATGTTATTCTTTAATAATCAATCTAAACCTAATCTTCTAAATTAATTATAAGGTCTTAATGAACTTACATATAAGATTCCAACTCATTTTAAATTCATTTGCTATGCCAAAGAACCTAATTAACCATATTTTTATAATATGTCATTTTGCTAGACAACCTGAACAATATGCAATTAACTAATTATTTACTATAGAAAATCATGTTATTTTGACTCGAAATTTGTATGAAACTTAGCTAATATATGTATTGAGATCCATATTAAATTTCACTCAAAATAAATATCATTAATTCCAGTAGTTTAATAAATATGCCATACACATAATACTATCTAACTGTATGTATTCAAAAATCCATTTACCCTCTCAAACAATCTCTAAATACTCTGAAATTTTGAACGTATATAAATGAAACATATATCTAATTCTAATTAAAATTTTAGGTCAATTGGACTCCCTAGGTCAGTAAATAATGTTCAAAAGAATAAGTTCACAAGGTCTCCTTTTCACAATTCAGCATAAGTATTTTCAATTCTTTTTCTTCAATCTCATATTTGACCATAATTAATCAATTTTCAATAATTAAAATATATTATTTACTTCATATACAATTGTTTACTCTAATCCATTAAGGAAAAATCTTCCAAGAATAAAATACAAAAATAAGAGATAACAAACTTAACTAAGTGTTGATTTGCTTCTAATAACTTTCTTGATTTCATCTCTTATTGATTTGCTAATTAATCAACAATCAAACCTTAGCACCTTCACCCAAAGTAAACACAAACGAGTGATTTCACTATTTCTATCACATCCATCATCCTTTTTAGAAGCTACAATTTCAATTATTCTCAATTTAGAACTCATATAACATATAATTTGAGAAATTAGACTTTATTTGAATTATCTATCTTGTAACCCCAATTCTAGGGTTTACTACTTTGAAATCCTAATTTCTAATTTATATATTTCCATATATTTAACTCAAATCCTCCAAATTAGTAATTTTTCTATACATATAACTTATAAAAACTAAATAGCATCAATAACATAAACACCATCAATTGAATTTTTCTTTTTTCTTTTTTTCACTTTTAATCTTGGCTTCGGAACTCTTTATCACCTTATAATACTTGATTTAGCTTGAAAGAGAAAGTCCTAATCCATAGCAATCAATTTCTTTAGTTGGAAAGAAAAGTATTTTGAGGAAGAGATGAAAGGAAATTTGGAGAAAATGAGGAAGTGTGATCCAACCACAAGGAAGAAAGAAAATGATAGAAAATTCTAACTTTGTTTTTAATAAAATATCTTAGTGGTGGTGAGTCCCACCATCCACTATGGCAACATTCCAATTTAGTCCTTAATTTCATTATCTCTTTTTTAGTTGAGCCCTCTATTTCTTTCAATTAAACTCAAATTAATGCCTTCATAAAATTATTAATCATTCTAATTCATTTATTCAACAATATTAGTAATTCTACATTTACTCCACATCTATTTCATTAGAATTTTTTATATGATTAATTTAAGATATTATTCTAAGCTTATTTTTGAAATTCAACTCTTATAACTTATAAATTAATTTTATTCACATATTTATCATATAATTAGGTATTAAAACTGCTTCTAGGATGTTACAGATAACTCACGAATAGGGTATATTATATGGCTCTATCCAGAGAGAGTACTTTACCCTAAGCGTAAGATATGATCAGTCTTGCATTCAGTGGATTATGCTATTACACCTTTGATCTCACTTATGTTTCAGTGGATTATGCCTTTTCTCTTCTGATCTCACTTTTGTTATTATATTTGGATTTTGAAATATGATGAAGGTATATCTCACTTATGTTTCACTTCAATTATGAATTTATGTTGATTGTTATATTATAGGTGCCTTAATTATAACAGGTGATATCCTTACGATGAATTAATATTATTAAAGTGTCACATTTTATTCATGTACCCAATGATCATGTTGTCCCTGCTATGGTATTTTGACTTTCAATAAATATGGAAATGTAATATGTAACCATATCTCTTATGTACGATAATTCTATAAATATCAAGCCCTCAAAGGTATATTAGTATGTTCTCTACTCACCCTCTATTATTTCATATTTTACAAGTAGCAGATAGTGGATAGTTTAGGTTTCCTGCCCTTCTTCTTTAGCAAATAACTTCAAATATCCATGTGTACTTTTGAAATTGAAGTTATAGATATCTAATAACTCCATAGTAGTCTTTGAGGATTACATTGTTTTGGAGATAATATATGAAATCCCATGTAACTTAATGACTTATATTCATTCATTTAACTAATGTATGGTACTTATGAATTATATGATACATGTTAATATCTTAGAGGCTATTGAATGCTCTTAGAGATTCCTTTAAAGGATTATGATGTTTTATGTTTATAGATGGGGATCATGGTTATATAATGTTATGTACGACAGGTTATGATTTTAGGGTTAGATTCAAGTTTTTCCTTGACCATATTGGATACTAATTTATGTATGTAATTAATGGTTCTATAGGTGGTTGGTAGTATTATAACACCCCAATTTCTAATTGAAAATAAAAAGCTATATGTAGGACAAAACTAGTTATTATGGCATAAGGGCCATTGCCCCTAGCCTAAAAAAAATCCTTGTATATACCCTCTTAATTTTCATATAAACCCCTTAATTTTCACATGAGCTCCCCTTAACAATAAATATAGCCCCCAAAACAAATTATTGTTTTTCTTTTCTTTTCTTCCCTTGTTTTTCCAAAAGCTCATACATGAAGTTGTTGTTTTAGCTAAAATAAACAGCTTTGCATATGCCAATTCGCACCATATACTGTAATTTTTTTCAGTTCTTCTAAATTACCTCTTCTTATTTTTTTTTTTACTATTGTGCCTCCTCTAAGAATCTATTAAATAGACTATTGTCATCAAATCAATAGTGTTGCAATTTTTTTTCTTTTATTATTTGGCACTATACTTATGTCCATATGAGTACGCAAAATATAGGGGCTTTAATGCTTTTTAGTTTGATCCCTCAAACTTAAAATTTTAATTCTACCATTGACTATATATGTATATGTGTGTTAAATAGATTAAATAATTTACTAAAGGTGTAAATTGAGTCATTAATTTTAATTAAAATTTTGAGATCTAATTACTGAATAAGACAAAATAAAAAGAGGAAAGCATAAAAGAATGAAGAGGATATCTTTTTTTGGAGGAACTCTCTAGACAACTAAGGCGACAACCATTGACTGATTAAAAAAAATGATAAGAAGGAAAAAACAATCAAGAAGGAAGAAAAAAAAAGAAAAAGAAAATGGCGAGAGCGTGAAATTAGGAAGGGAAGAGAGAACAAAGTAAGAAGCAAAAAAGATGAAAAATTCTTTTAGAGAGAGGAACACATGGCTTTAATCCTTCTCTTCCATTTAAAATTTTGTTAATCAAACTTACAAACAAGAACCCCTCCACCTCCAAACCTCCAATAACTCATCCCATCCTCAGTTTAATGAGTATATGGAGAAATTGTAGGTTGAATGCAAATGAGGAATAATGTTACTAAGCTCCCAAACTAATCACCAAGGCCCAATAATATAGGTAGGGTCCGATCCAAGTATGGACTACCTCGCTATTTGTCATGACCTGTTTCCAAATTGCGACGGTCCTAGAATGCGGGAGATGCAAATGGCGACCGGCACCTGTAAAACCCAGTATCACATGCATAATCTATAAACCATAATTTATTATCCATTTTACTTAATTACCATTCATTCTGTTATTCTTACTGTAATTTAGTGCAATTGGTTGTAATAGTTAATATATCATACCATATACTCATCATATATCATATCATCACATACATATATAACTGTTCATATCCTAGCTAACCCATACATACCCCATGGAGCAGATAGTTTATGAATACCAAAAATAGTACAGAATTCAAATATATACATGAAATAACTGTAGTATAAATCCTCAGATGACAGATGACAGGATTCTGCAATCTACTCCTCTCCTGAAATGGTTAAACAAGGAAAAGGTGAATATATAAGATACTCATTGAATCTATATGTATCACAAGTCAAATAGGATGGAACAATGATATATACATGATAAAGGAACAATGGAACAGTATCAATCATGTAGGTTTATAGGATCAGTATCAAGAATCAATAAGAATATCAATGGTCATATCAAAGTCATAGAATCATATGGTAAGACAGATATAGGGCCCTGTAACATGTAGGTTATGTGTAATCACACAGTCGATCACATATCAAGTAGGCATAATCTTGATCAGGTCCTATGGCCGGGACCAATAACCCTTCCCAGCTAGGGCATCAATATCAATGTGCACATTGTATACAGTATGTACCCACTACCCTGTCGGAGCGGCAGCTCTGTCAAATCACATTTAGGTCAATACAAATGAATGTCATATCAATAGACACCATTATGCAATAATGGTATCATCATTGTCAATAAACTCAATATCTTTCAAATCAAATGGTATTTGAATCAATGGCATTACAATATACAATATACAATCAACGATAAGGGTTATGGTAAACAACAAAGATATGGAACAAAGGTTGGTTCGACAAAGAAAATCGGCGAGCCAATTGGCATGCCAATGTCGCTGGCGGCGATGACATTTAAATGGTAGTCCTATGGAATACAAAGCAATAGGCCAAAGACAAAATGAACTAGGCATTTTATCAAACACTTGGTGGGCACAAATTGACAAGCCAATTGGTTAGGTTTAGGTGCAAGTTTGGCTTGCCCATTTGAATCAACAACAAAGCACATTGGAAAAAATACGATAGGTATCAAATAACAAAGATTAAACAACACAAAATGGATCAAATTGGCTAAGAAATTCAAGGCAAAATCAAAGAAAATTGAAGGCAATACATGGTACATAGGGTTCGACCAAAATTCAATTTTCACAATAGGTTTCCAATTTCAATTTTAAAGCATTAGACATGTTAATTGATGCATATAAGACTCACCTAAGCTTTCCAAATGCTTTGGAAAATTGCTTTCCACCCAAATTCTTCAATTGAGCTAATTAGGGCAACTTTCTCAAACCTTGTGTTCTACATCAAATTAACCACCAATTAGTTACCTATTAACCTCCAATTGACATATTCTAATATCAATTAACATAAACTAACACTAAATCATCAAACCCTTTCATACAACTTCAAACAAGTTAGGTAATTTAGGCATTTTCATCAATTTGCATCAATTGATGCAATCTAACCTAAAACCCATCAAATTCAACCTTAAAATCATCTAACTAAACCATAAAATCAAACAAACAAACTTCTTACCTAATTGAGGTGAAGTGGCCGAATCCTTCCCTTCAAATTTCCTTGATTTCCTTTGCTCTTTCTTGCAAATTAATGATATATAATGGTAGGACTAGGTTGATAGCCAAGTTTTCTATCAATTTGCTTAAGGAATTTTGGTGAAAAAGTGAAGAAATGGAGGAGAAAATGGATGAAGCTATATTCGGCCAAAACAAAGAAAAAAGAAGAAAATGGCAAAAATTTTCTAAGTGTAAGCTTTTATACTAAAATCATATGGCAAATTACACTTTAGTCCTTAAAATTTCAAGTAATTAGGTTTTGACCCCAACTTCTTCTGTAATTTATTCTGTCAATTCTGTCAAGATTTGGATTCCAATGTGGGGAGTCAATAGGCTTATTTTAATTTATACTTATTTATAAAATTGATTTCAAAGTCATTCTGTAACTCCGAAGGATCAATTTTCA
Organism: Aleurites moluccanus; assembly: GCA_948193065.1. Classification (NCBI taxonomy): domain Eukaryota; kingdom Viridiplantae; phylum Streptophyta; class Magnoliopsida; order Malpighiales; family Euphorbiaceae; genus Aleurites; species Aleurites moluccanus. The sequence goes on along the minus strand of CANXYC010666695.1, from coordinate 3,971 downwards.
ATATTCACCTTAAAATTCTTTTTATTTATAATTTTGCCATTGATTACTTTTTCAGTGTTCCTAAATGTTTTTCACTTCTTTCTTTTTACCAAAATTACAAATGCATTATAGTGATCTTTTACCCCCTGGTCAAATTCAAAAATTCTTCTATTGACCAGACTGCTAATTTCTCAGCAGTGTTCCCGACACTGCCGCTTTCCGGAAAAGTAATTAGTTCACTTTCTAATTGTGTCTCTGAAATTATTTCCCATCATTTCAAGATTTTTGAACTATATACTGAGAACTAAATTATGCATATATGTTATAACTTTTTAGGGTATTACACTATTAGACTCAAGCAAGGATCGCCCATGATTAGAGTGCCAGAGACAATGAAAGCATCCTTGCTAGGTCATCACCAGCACAAAGAGGATCGACATAAAGTATCCTTGCTAAGAAGGAAGACTTTCCATTGGTCCTCATATTATAAGCAAGCCACATGGTTCTAAGAAAAGCAACTATTTCTCTGTCCTTATTTATTGTCTCTGACCTGGGATGGCCTTTGGTGCAATCCCTGAACACACGTAAGGATCCCTCATTATTACTTGCCAGGAAAGGACTGCTCAGATCCCCCAACATGCAAATTCCATTGACATGCTTGTGAATGAAGCTATCCTAAAGTCAAACAAGAAGACAGTGCACTCATTGACCCAATCGGCTGCCTCTTTGCATGGCTAATAACACAAGAACACCTGCCCCTCTTGCCAAGTTAAAAACCATCCCACCCAAGTATAAATATAAGGGGTATCCCTCATTTATGATATCTCAATCACTTATATAGCTTCTTCTACTTATTGAATAACTCTTAATAACTCTCCTAAAATAAGTCACTGACTTAAGCATTAGAGTGCCTTTGCCAAGCTAATGCTTGGCTTTTTTTAGTATTATTTATTATTTTGCAGATCCAAAAGCCATCCCATTCCTTTGATTCAATCCAATCCCAATTAAAGAGACTTTTTACAATATTTTAAAGGGCTGCATAGCTCATCAAATTGGCGTTGTCTGTGGGAAACATTATTTTCAAATTTTTCAAAAGTCTCTTTAATACATTCATCCTTTCTTTCTAGCAAATTATAACATTTATAGTCCTTTCTAAAAAACATACTTTCTTGGATCTATAAGAATTTTGCACAAACACTTGAATACTATATCAAAAGCACCAGCAATTGCATCATCCTCTTCTAACCTTAACCTTAATGATGAGCCCCAAACCTCAGTAGAACTCATTCCTCTAGCCAAAAACACTTTAACCCCACCACCCGTGAACCGATTTCACACACCTGCTACTAACCCACTAAACAATACTTTTAATACACAAGTGTTGGCATGTATCAGACATCTCTTCTTTAGGACTAATCCCAAAAGGGATGAAGATTTGGGGATGAGAGTTGCTATGAATGTTGGCATGGAGAATAGGATAGATACTGGAAAGGAGACAAATATGCAAAAAAGGCACATGAGCATAGAAGTAAATGAGAGAAAAAGGATAGGATTACAAGGCATATGGAGGTACATTTAGCCTCAGGTTCTTAAAGGAGAGGAGAAACCAGGAGAGACGAGAGAGCTTGAGCAAAGTTCCCTCAGGAGTGGAACCTCCTAGGATAAGGAGTCATCAAGTAAACATGAGCCTCAAGATTTTGAAGTGAAGGTAAAGGAGATTTTTTAGAAAATGGAGAAGAATAAGCCAGTGAGAGATGCAAGCAAAAGCTCACTCTTGAACCTTAAATCACCATTTATTAGGAGGATTTAATAGTATAATATGCCAGGTAAATTCAAACCCTAATAATGGAAAAATACAATGGTAATTTAGATTTGAGGACTCATGTCTTGGATTATAAGCATGCGATTGAACTCCGAACAAATGATGATATAGCATTGTGCAGGGCCTTTAGGGGAACTTTGCAAGGAGGAGCAACCTTGTGGTTTACCCGAGGGAAGCATCAGTTCTTTCTCTTAGCTTACTGAATTGTTTATAAATAGGTTTGCCTCTAGTATTCCCATTAGGAGAAATGCTTATTTCTTGGAAACTGTGATGCAATGAGTAAGGGAGTTGTTGTGAGACTATATAGCTACCTTTAATAGGGGAAGCCTTGCCTTGGACCAAGCCAGGGAAGTTGAGGCACTACAAATGAGACCATGCATATAGATTATTTCAAATCTCTATGTAGATATGCCCCTAGTACCTTGGAAGATGTTTTGATTCTCACTTAAGAATCTATAAGGCAGGTTGATGCCTTAACTCTTAGCTAGTTTTGGAGAGCAAGATGTAAGGATGAAAAAAGAAGAAGAAAAGGCCCAAGGAAGGTGACAAAGGAAGCAACAAGGAAGGAAAAAAAATAAGCTCAGCATGAGGCTCTAAGCTTATGGCCTCTCAAAACTTTTAAGTAAGTCACCCCTGAGACTCGCTAGTTCACTCCACTCACTGCTTCTCTTCATGAGGTGTTTGCAACTTTCAAAAATGAAAATATTTGGAAGAAGCCTATACCTCGGTGTGCTAATCTAGATCAAAGAAGGAAAGATAGGTACCACCATTTCCATGAAACTGATGGACACAATACCAATGATTATAGGCAGCTTCTAGAGGAGATTGAGAGGCTCATCAATCAAGGTTACCTTAGGATATTTATTAAAGGAAGGCAATAAGAAAGGAGGCAATAAGGCGAGTCGATTAAAGACAAAGTCAAGCAAGTGGTGAATGATGGATCCATAAGGGGACCCGATAAGAAGCCTCAGAGCCACAATAAGTTGAAGGCCCAGAGGAGGAAAAAGGAACAACCATAATTCACTTATTATAGTGATATGAAAGCCTGAGTGGTTAGACAGGATGGCAACCGGTTAAGGACTCCACATCCTTACCTTTTGGTTATCTAGTTGTAGCCAATTTTGTTGTAAAGTGAATATTAGCCAATGATGGAAACTCAGTTAATTTTAAAACAGCCGAAGCTTATAAAAAGATGCACTTGAAGGAAGAAGATCTAGAGGACTTGGAGAAATTAGTCCGAATGTTAGATGGATCAGAGCTTTCTACATTAGGGATTGAAAGCTTCCTTTGTCACATCCCACACTGTAGGGCTGTGACGGTCCTAGGGTATGGGAACGATTCGGGTAACCAGTACCGCGAAAAACCCAAGTCACATGTTATCATTCCTGTTTCTATTACACTTGACCATTTTTATGACTTATATTTTTTTTTCATTTAACACTTAAGTTTTACAAAAAAATGGACAGAGTCTCCTCTGTAATGTTAACATTTCCCAAATAGAAAAACATAACAAAAACACTTCTAATGTCAATATCAAACCCCCAAGCCAACCTCCAATGCACAACTCACATTAATTCATCCTCATGCTAATTCATACTATCCAATTCATACCAACTCACCTAATTGCTTCATATATCACAAGTCCTTTAACAGTTCTCTGAATACCGTTCATACATAGACTGATATCCTATAAGCTTACCATAACAGCTGCATCCCTATCACAGTATAAACATACATAGGCATACATATCATATCATACCATTACATCACAATAGGTAATTATACTTTTACCAGTCCACAAGTCATACTCAAAATATATATACATATATACGAATAATATCATGGAGTATCTATTACTACTCTAAGGAAAAGCTATACATCTACTCCATGGCTGGGAATATAAAAGTAGTCGGGCATCTCACTCTTCTTTTCTTGAAATGATTCAACAAAGTGGGGTGAGTATAAAATACTCAGTGGATTTATAAATATGAGATGCATTACAAATTCATAATATATATATATGATCATGTATGACATTTGTAACACCTTAGCCGAAACCCTAATAGGGACCTTTTAGGGAAATAATTTTTCCTTTCTTATTGATGTGTTATAATATGTGTGAATGCATGGAATATATGTATATGCATGTTATATGACCTAATTTTTAGGT
>CANXYC010666641.1:0-10819 GCA_948193065.1 Aleurites moluccanus | reverse complement strand
TTTGTAAAAATTACTGATATTTTGTAAAATGATTAATTTATTATTTTTATTTTCTGAAAATATTTTATTATTCCTTTTATATTATTTATACTTTTTCAATTAATACAAAAAATTCTAACTTATTGTTTCACATTATAATTTAAAAAAAAAATATTCAAATTACAATTTCGGATTTAAATTTTAAATTTCATTTTTCCATATTACTACTAATTTTTACATTTGCAAATAAATAATTTTTTTAATTTTCATATTATTACTACTTTTTAATTAATAAAAAAATTGCAAATTATTGTTTCAAATTATAATTTTGACAAAAATCTTCCAAATTATAATTTGAGGAATTTTTTTTTCATTTTATTATTAATTTTTTATAATATTAATTATTACTAGATCAAATTAATTATTATTTTATTAGTAATTCATAACTCACTCTAATATACAATTCCATATTTTCTTGGGCGGGAAACAACAAATATAATTATATGTTTTGGCAGGAAGGTTCCAAAAAATAGAAACCGATTATAATGGGTAGAATAAATATTTTTGCTATAAATACTTTTTTTTTTTCTATATGCAATTCAAGTAATGGGTGACTTGAAGTCACCCTAGAATCTCCCTAATTTGTGTATAAATTTGTTTTTAATAATTATTAAAAATTAAAATATATTGAATAAATATTAATTCAATTATTTAATTTTGAAATTTGTAAGTTAAATTATGTATATGTCGAGTCATGTTTATATGATGTTTATGATTGTATGATATTCAAGGAAATTTAAATTTTAGTGATTGATATGAAATAATTTTATTTAATAATTAAAATGAAAAAATAATTAAAATTTAATGTTTTATTTAATTTTTTATCCGGTCAACTCCATTTTTAGCGGATAATAAGAATGGGTTGAGGAGGATTGCCGTGTATTTTTACACAATAATTTCTCATGTGTTGCATTTTAGTTATTTAAAATTTTTTATATAATTTTTTAAAAATTATAATTTAATAGTGTTTAATGTAATGAATCCATTGATATATTTTTTTTATGCTAAATAAAAATTAAATGGAAAAAAAAAATACATTATAAATGTGTTAAATTTAGACCGTTAGATATAATATATAAAATTTATAATGTATTTTTTTTCTATCCATTTGATTTTTTTTAACATAAAAAATATATTAATAAATTCATTATATCAAATACTATCAAATTATAATTTTTAAAAAATTTTATAATTTTTTTTTTAATAACTAAAATATAACATATGAGGAGGCTACTGTATTAAAATATACAGCAGCCTCCCAATCCAATAAAAATTTGTGTAAATGATAACAAAATAAATCCTCATTATTGCCAAATTGCCATGGTCAATTTTTGGCTCCTACTATTCTCTCTTTAGTCAATTTTTGGCTCCTATTACACCCTCTTTTATGAGGAAAATATTATCATCAGCTTCTTTAAGATTAGTTTATTTAAAGACTAGACGCCACGATTCAAATCCTCAAATGATAAATTCCACTTCTCTCTAATATATTTTTAAATTATGCACACAGAATTTCTACTGATAAATTAATTAATTTCTTGAAAATTATTGTTCTCCTTTATTCACCAGTTCCTTCTTCTGAAGTTCAATAAATGGTTAATTATAAAAAAAATTATACACTTTCATAAAAATTATAATTTTTACATTAACTCTTAATTTTGATAAATTACATTCTTTCAATTTTTAATAAATTCAATATCAATAGTATTTTAAATTAAATTTATGGTGACCGAAAATAATGTAATAATTTTTTATTAATATGACTATAACGTCAACCTCTGATTGAAAATTTTGAAAAAAAATAAAAAATAAAAAATAAAAAGGGAAATTGACATATCTAATTCTAACGTTATCGGAATCACCATTATCATTAGCAAATCGTGGAGTGGCTTTTGGCCAAGCATTTATCTTTGCTAATGCCAGTCTCAAAATCAAAACTTGCAATCTAAACCAAGCCGAGGGCCCGACAATGATGAGATCATTACCATCACCAATTACCTACAATTGTCGCTAACGGACATTGCTTCTTTACTGATGGTGGCGAGAATCAACCAAGGCCAAGCAACCACTGTTGCGAACCCCAAATTGGTGTTATTTCTACGCCACTTGTCATCCGTGGCTTCGGTCTTATTGGCTTGGAGCCTCACTGACCTTCACTGCTAGCAACTTCCTTTGTTTAGCAACTGTAACACCCATAATTTTTATTTATTTTTAAAAAGTATATTTTATTAAAAAATAATAATTATTTTATAAATATTTAAGTTAAGTGGTAAATATAAAAATATTTTATGAGTTTATATTATTTTAAATTAAAATTCAAAGAATTTTCGTTGTGTATTTAATTAAATATTTGTTACTATATTTAAAATCACAAATATAAATAATGATATTTATAGAAAAATATTCTAAGACTTGATTTTTGGACATTTATAAATTATTGTGTTGTATTATTTTATTATTTATTATTTAATTATTGATTTAAATTAAATTTGAGGAAGAATATTTTAAGAATTTTAAAATATATTATTATATTATATTACATTATTTATTTATTTAAATTATTTTAAAAAAGAGAGAATATCATCAAGAATATTTTTTTTGATATATATATATATATTTTGTGTTTGATGTTGATTTTAATAATAACAAAATAATATAAATGTATTATTTGTGTTAACAAATTGTTTAAGTTGATTGAGGCATGAGAAACTATGACTGTTTAAACTATGGGATTAATATATTTAAATGAAGTTTATAGAGTACATATGCTAAGGGGAGCATATTTGAAGATTGCATCTTTTTAAAAATGAAACTGCAAATTGTTGAATTTCGGTGTGTCGCGGGCGCGACGTTAGAAACAAGTTTGGTCACAAGTACGACAAAGTCAGTCACAATCTTGAAAAGCTTCTAGTCGTGGGCGTGGCACTTTCTAATCGCGGACGCGAAATTAATTTGAGAATTTCTAAAATCTCACAGAAGCTAAAAATGAACAGTGTCACATCTGTCGAGGGTGAGACAACCAGAGTCGCAGGCATGACACTAAGAAGTCACGGACGTGAAATTAAAATGAGAATTTATCAAATCATTCAGTAGCCTCAGATGAATAGTATCTCTCCGGTAGTGGACGCGATGCATGGAAGTCGCAGACGCAACTCGAGAAATTCAAAGGCATGAACTGGAAAATTGACAGATTTGCACATGGTCTAGAGTGATGCCAAATTCTGTATAAATTGGGAGAAGTTATTAGGACAAGGCATATATGGATAGAAAGATACGAATGTCTAGTCTTAGGAACAAAAATTGGATTGAGTATTGAACATTGGAAAATGAAGATATGAATTTTTGAAGGAATTATGCTCAAGCTGGCAGACCAATACATAATAGATGGGATGATTTGAAAATATTGCTGAGAATTATATAAGAATAATTTGAGCATGAAAAGCTCTAGATGTCTAGTTTTATATAGAAAAAGAATCAAGTCATTTCGAGCTCTATATAAGGAGAAATTGAAGAATTAGTGAAGCATGCTCAAACTGTCTTATAAATTAGAGCAATAAAATGTTATGATTTTTTAGGATATGAATATTGATTATTTTGGAGTTGAGTTAAACTACAAAGTTGTAGTAGACATATCAAATAAAAAAAAAAAATACATGATTTGGAGTTGAATAACTTGAGATATGAAGAAAATAAGTCATGGGTGCTACACCAGAAGTCACGGGCGTGACGTTTTTTCAAAAAGGTCCAGTAGCAAAATGTCGTTTTTGTCATGGCGCGACTCAGGCGTAGCGGCCGCGACTGTCGCGATTCTGACATAAAAAATAGCCATCGAAAACAGTTATAACAGCTATATTTTGGTCCATAACGGCTATATTTGATCCAAGACTATAAATACAAGATAGTATGAAACTCAAACAGGCTGGTGAACTTGAGATTAACAAGAGATTAAGTGTTTGAGAGATTAAATCAAATTAATTCTTTATTTACTTTAAATGAGCTGAAATTGTTAAAGCACCTTTAGTTGTGCTATTTTTTGAGTGTTGAAAAAATTCTTGTAAGGGGTTTTTTCTTTTCTACTATTTTATAATTCTTATTGGGTTTAAGTGTGAGCCTTAGAAAACACTTGTATAGATTTGAATTTGAGCCTTTGAGAAAACATTTATAAAGGTTTTAGTGTGAGCCTTGAAAATACTTGTAAGGTTTGAGTGTTAACCTAAACACTTGGGTTTGATCTTGCACTCGTAAAAGGATCGGTTAAGGGAATTCTCAAGTGTGATCTTGAGGAGTGGATGTAGGCAAGGTTGCCAAACCACTATAAATCCTTGCGTCCTTTCTTCTTCCCTTTCTTTCCTTCAATTAAAATTTTAATTTGTTGTTAATTCTGCAAATAACCAATTCACCCCCCTCTTGGTTGCCAAAGAGACTAACAATATATATATATATATATATATTGTGATGTGTGTGTCGGTGAAAGGGTGGGGGAAAACAAAAAAGTCAGAGAGAGAGAGAGAGAGAGAGAGGTTGTGTTGGCCAGAACCCAACTTTTTGACCGTCGAACGGAGTCACGGGCTAATAAGGCGTGCTGATGAGCCGCCGATGAAGCTGGGAGGCCGAAGCTCACTGCCAGTAGCTACTAGACGGAGGCCCATATGCTGTCCAAAGCAGTCGTCGGGAATGAGGCTTTTTAGGCTGATTTTGGCCACTCTCGGCCTTTTTTTTCAATGATTCTTTTTCCATCGAGATCCTCTCCTCTCGGTTCCGATGACACCTAGGTGACCAGAGCCCAGATCAAAAAGGGGACTCAGACCTTTTCCAGCAACTGAAGGTAAATGGACTTTTTTTTTGTTTTAAAATTTATTTTAAATTATTTGAAATATTTTAGGTGTAATTTTTGTAAAAAATATTAAATTTGGACACAAATATAGAAATATTTACGGAGTAAATAAATTTAGACTGTATTTAAATTAAGTGTATAAATTAAAAAAAATTGATATAATTATTTTGAAGTAATTACAAAATTTATTTGAGTAATATTAATGAATTTGAGGTACCAAAAGTTAAATAATTCTGAAGTAAATTAATTATGATGGTCATTAAATGAGGTGAATAAATTAATTTTAATTGAGAATAAATTATTAGAGCTCGATGAAAATTTATCTTGATAATATTATGAGTATGGTGATAATATTTTGAAGTAATTAATATAACACCCTAGAGTTTTGATATGGTTACTAGACAATTTTCTTAAGTATTGGTTTGATACTATCGAAAATAATTATACAATCTAAAGAGTTAGTATTGTATCAAAGTTAAAGTTATTTAATACAGATATATGAGTAATAAGAGAACTAAAATATTGTTATATATTGGTAAGAAGAAAGAATGGAAAAGTGTTATGGATAATAGAAAATCAATAGAATGACAAAATCGTAAATAAGTATAACTTTAGGGATATTTTTGGAAACTTACTGTCTAAAACTCAGAATTGGACCCAGAGCAATACTAAATGATAGAACAGCATAAAATAAGTCATTTCACTCCCCACATTGATATTTGATTCTCAACAGAAATAACACAAATAATTACAGAAAGTTATCGAGTAAAAGTACAAATAAGCATAGTTTGAGGACTTATTTGCAAATACCAAAACTCTGGCATATAAATACCATACCTTAGATATTTTTCATACCATTTCTTCTTCTTCTTCTTCTTGTCTACCATGGCCAAATGCTTCAAACTTTAAACCCACCAGATTTTCATCAAAAATCTAAAGAAAAACTAAAGAAAACCTAAACTCAACCTAATTCTAACCTATTTCCATCAAAATTTCTTCAAAACAACAAAGGAAAATTGTGAATATTCTTCAAGTAAGTTTCGGCCCACACACCCATCTAAGATACATTGATGTTTTCTTCTATTTTATGGTTAGTTTAGATGTTTTAGATGATGAATAACATAACTTTAACAACCAATTGCATCAATTTGCACTAATTAATGAAAATTCCTAAATTTAAAACCCTAATTGCAATATATCAATTATCAACTCTTAAATTAGTATTATATAATTCTTAATTTAGTTAGAATAGGTCTTATTATCATCATTGCAAGCTAAATAGATGGTTGTATTGGTGTAAAATTCAAGGCAAAGTGTTCATATTGCCCATTATAGGATAAATTGGCATTCAAGGTCAAATTTTGGCTATCTAAGCCATTAGATGAGTGCAATATGCTCAATTTTTCATGTCTAATGTGTTAAAATTAATTATGGAATTGAATTGTGGAAACTCATTCTTGGCCGAATCCTAATATGAAATTTCCTTTGAAAATTTTGCTTGTTTTTCCTTGACTTTCTACTTGATTTTGATCCTTAAATTATTGTTCATTGTGTTATTTGAGATGTTGGTTGACTTCTCCTCATTGTGAACCTTTGAATTGATATTTGGGAATTGCCAAATTTTTCCCAAAACCTTACTAAATTGTTGATTAAAAGTTGCACACCAACTGTTAGATGAAATGCCTAAAACAATTTCCTTTCATTTGTTACCTTAGCCAATGCCATTGTCGCAAGTGATATTTGCTAGCCAATGGCGCCAGCGTAAATGCATTGGATAATTTTAATGATAATAAACCTATACCTATTTACTGCTATCATTGTGACACCTACTATTGATAACAGTCTTGATATCTACAGTATTGGCAACACTGATTGTTCACAGACTGATAATATTGTTTACTAAATTGTTATTATATCCTATTTATTGATACTATTCCTTTGATGTTATATATTGTTTCCAATGCCTTATATATGTGTATTTGACAGAACTACTCAACCGATGGGGTAGTGGGTAAGATCCATTAACGTTGTGCACATGGCCCACTGGACAAGGTTAAATGTCCAGAACCCTAGCTGGGAAGGGATTTGTCCTAGCCATAAGGCCTGACCCACCTTATGTATTTTACTGATATTAATTCACTGTATTGTTACTGGCCCCTTAGCCTATCACTGTCACATACAGACTTGACAACTAATACCATTATTAACACTGCTTATTTATTATTATATATATCTTACCTTATGGATATTGGTGTGCAATATCCTTTCTATTGATACTGATCATTTCATTTCTTTACTGTTACCCTATCCTGCATGTAATATGTTGTGTATTGAGCTCATTGAGTATTTATATACTCACCCTATAATGGTTTTAACTTTTCAGGACAAGAGTAATAGAATGGTTCCCAGCTTCTTCCTCGAGGAACCAGAGTACATTTTTGTAATGTAAATATTGTGATAATAATTTATTTTATTATCTTCTAGATATGCTCTATGGTCTGTAATAACCGATACTTATTCATATTGACTGTATGGATGTATACTTATGTGATAGTAAATATATAATAGACTGGTATTGGACTGTTATGATTTAAGTATGGATGTTAAATGGAAATAATTATAGTTATAGTTATAAAGATTTATTTGGTTTAATGATACTGGTGTTCTATGGGTGTTGGATGTCTCTGACTTTTTCTGCATCTTAGGACCATCAGGCCATGAACCCGAGTTGTGATGGAGGTGGTATCAGAGTCTAGGGTTACATGAACAATATAAAGAAATAGTGTAATAGGACATAGGGTAAACCATGGAGCATTAGGAATTTCTATCTCATCTTCTCCTGTATTCGTCATATATCTATATATTCTGTGATACTGTACTGTCGTTTTATTTCTTATAGTTACCAGGATGTTAGAAAGGGGGTGAGAACGTGCTACAAAATCATAATATAAAAGAAACAGGGAACTTAGCAGGGAGGTTGAGGTGGCCTCAAATGAGTCCTTAGTTAGGGAGGAAACAAAAGAATCTCCCTAATCCCGACAGAGAACAGAGGATACCAGGGGTAGTGAAGATCCCTGGAGAGTAGAGATGATGCAATGAATGATGGAGTTATGTCGGGAATTTCAAGAATTGAGATGAGAAAGGCAAGTAGTGCCTCCACCAGTACCACTAACAATGCCTTCTCTTACTGTATCAGCTGTTCCATTAGTGCCAGCACCACCTGCAATTGTTCCTGATGAGCCTGTAATTCAGGAGGGCTGTCGCACTATTGATGAGGGACGAGTGAGTATGTTCAATTTCCTGAAGCTTAATTTACCAGAATTTAAGGGTGACAGAGGGGAGAAACTAATAGATTTTTTGGAGTAGATTGAAACGGTGGTTCGAAGACTACCTTGTTCTGATGTAGGGTAGTAGAGCTGGCAGGATTATTACTAAAAGGGAAGTCATGGACTTGGTTTTCCAGACATATAGAGCCGTAGTTATACAGTGATCGACCTCCTACTTGGGCACAATTTAAATAGGTGTTATTGGATGAGTTCCTTACAGAGGGTGTGAAAGCCAGGAATATTATTCAGTTTGAGCAGTTAGAGCAGGGCAACAAAAGTGTAAAAGAGTATGCAAAAGAGTTTATCAGACTGAATCGATATGCTACCAGGATAGCTGTCACGTCCCAATTTTGGAACATGACAATCCTAGGATGTAGGAACATCATAAGGCTACCGACATCTGTAAAACTCTTCTATAACCTGTAAACATCACCTGCTATAACATATCTATATCTATAAAATCAATCTATCTGTCATCATCTGTGATCATATCTGATCTCCACACATCTCATATATATTAAATATCAGTAACTAATAATATTATAGACCATACTAAGTATAGTCATCCCAATAATTTACATATCCATGGAGCATCTAAAATATATACAAGGAATATATACAAGTTCAATATTTACATTATTATAACACAACTGGATTCACTGATGAAGAAATCTTGGACTAGCTCTACTCCTGACATGAAAAGATAAAACCACTAAAAGGGTGAGTATTTTTGTCATATCCCACTTTTAGAACATGATGGTCCTATGATATAGGAACAACATAAGGCTACTGACATCCATAAAACTGTAATATCCTATAAAAGCATAACATGTTTTTGTAAATAAAGTTCTCAGTATATGGTTTGAAATTACCGAAATGACCAAAGATAATTTTGAAAACTCAGTTAGAGTGAAAACGATAAACTTTTTCGAAAATTGTTGGTGTCGATATCACTGCTGCAAAAATAGCAGTACGGTAGACGGATGAATTTCTGATTTTGACTTGAGGGTAAATGATAATGTATATGCATGTGTAAATATAATAAAAAGAAAGGTGAGAAAAATGTTTGAGAACACTGATAAAGTAAGCGATGGCAAAATCGTAAATAAAGGAAACTTTGGGGGTATAATAAAATTTTGACAGTCTGAGTTTCAGAACGGCTCTGAAAATATTTTTATTAAATAATATTAATAAAAATAAGATGTTTGAATATTCACTTTGAAATCTAATTCTTGACGGAATTGTCAGAATGAATTACTAATCGAAAATGTGGCAAAAGCACAATTTAAGGAAAGTTGAAGGACCAATTGAAAATTTGCCATTTTTGACTTAGTATGTAAGCTTGCCTTAGAAAATATTTTGCCTATTTGGTGTTCTTCCATCCATAGCTTTCCATTTCATTTTCCAATGGATTTTTTCCTTCCATTTTGTTAAGGAAAAGTGTTGGAAACTTGATTTAAACTACAAAATATCTATCCTCCATCAAATTCCATCCATAGGAATCAAGAAAAATTTCAAGAAAAAGCAACATCAAGATTTCGGACACTTCACAAATTTTAGGTAAAATGTTACTTTGTTTGATTTTATGATTTAATTAGGGTTATTTGATGTTAGTTAGATTGAGTAATTGGTTTAATTGCATTAATTGATGCATTAAGCATTTTTGACCAATTTTCAAATCCTAAAACTAAGTTGTATGGATGGATTTTATGTAAATGAATTAGGATGTATAAATTGAGTATAGAATAAGTCAATTGGATGTTTATTGATGATTAATTGATGGTTGCTTTGTTGTAGAATATTCGATTGGAGAAAAGTGCTGATTTTGCCTACTTTGAGAATTTGAGGAATTTGGTGGCAAAGCATTTTTGCTTGGTGATTTGGAGTGCTAGGTGAGTTTAATATGCATCATTTGTCATGCCTAAATTGTTAAAATACAAATTGGAAACCTTATGAGGAAGTGCCATTTTGGTCGAACCTATTAGGGCAAAAATTGCTTAGTTTTGTGCTTGTTTTTCATATGGCATTTGCATGCCAAATTGATCCAATTGTTGATGATTATTGAGTTGTGTTTGTTGCCTATGGAATTGCTTTCATGTGTATTATTGTTGACAATTGGGGCAATGTCAATATTGCACCAAAATCATGCCAAAATATCTATCGAATATTGCATACCAAGTGTTCGATAAAATGCGTAGTCTAAAAATCCATATGCCAACCATTTGAATGCCATTGTCACTAGTGACAATGGCATGCCAATTGCATCAACTTTTTGGTCGTAAATGACCAATTTATGTTTGTTCCCATTGTTGGTTGCTAGACCTTTGGTCATCTTGTAATCGATTATTATTGATGTCTTATTGACTTTATACTCATTCAATTGATTGATGATGAGTTATTGGTACTTGTCGATGCCATTATTTTGAAATGGTATCTATCGATGTGATTATTGATTCTATTGATTCCGAGGTGATTTGATAGAGCTGCCGCCCCGACAAGGTAGTGAGTTCATATTGTCAGCTTTGTGCACAATATATTGTTTGATACTTTGCACTAGGAAGGGATGTCCTAGTCATAAGACCCGTACAGTCTTATGTTTATATATATATATATATATATA
>CANXYC010666572.1:0-10876 GCA_948193065.1 Aleurites moluccanus | reverse complement strand
GTAGAATCAATTTAAAATAATAAAGCAGGAATCAGTATATATATATATATATATATCAATTTAGGTTTCCATATATATAAATAATAAATAAATAATAAAGCAAGAATCAGTATCAGTATATATATATACTGATTCCTACTTTATTATTTATTTATTAATTTATATTGATTCTACCAGCCATATCTGATTAACCAATGTTCCATGATTATTTACTGCATTTTTATACATTTGGATTCACTGAGTATTTTTTTACTCACCCCCTTCAATGGTTGTTATTTTCAGGTCTGTAGTGAGGCACATATTCCATTGGCATTCCCTACTCCGGCCTTGGAATAGTTCTAGTTGATTGTGTAAAAACTCAAATTCCAAAAGTATATGTAAATAATTGTTCAGTATAGAGATTCCATGGTACTGTATATTAAAAAGTATCATACATATATGTTTGTGCTTGCATATTTATAGTTTCATATAAGAATTATAATATGGATGTATATATAATATGATATTTATGGATATTGCTGGATATATATTGAGTTGATATTGGGGATCCAGAGGGATCATTGAATTGAGAATAGAAGTTAGAGTTTATAATTGAAGTGTTTATTGTGTGTATTTGTTTTGGGCATACTCCTTATACAAAGGAGATGCTGCCCAAATTTTTATGAATTGCCAAGCTATATTGAGCTTGTATTTGTATTGCATGCCATATAGTATAGTCATTTGGGTTCTTCGTGGTACTGGTTGCATAAGCATTACCCGTACCTTAGGACCATCACAGCTCCTAAGTTGGGTCGTGACACCCCAATTATTTCAGGTTTGAGGCAGCTGAGTATAAATTCAAGGACGAATTTATTTAAGGGGGGAAGAATGTAATATCTGCCATTTTTGGAGTGTTTTTATTAACTTTGTATGATTGGAGAATTAATAAATTTAGAATGTGAATGTTTGAGAATTCCAGAATTTTTGATTTAATACAGTTGCAGGATTTTATGATGATAATTTCATATTCTTAAAGACATAATTTGGTAAAGTGTAAAACATTAAAGTTGTGAGTTTATGTCTTGATTATAATTCTGTAAAATGGTTTGGCAAAATTCTATGTTTGTGATGAGTTGTGTTATTTGAGTAAGGCTGGTCTGGTTGAGTGTTGCTGCAGGAATGCAGTGCAAGTTTGGATTTACTGGGAATGACTGATGCAGAATTAGCTAAAGGTATGAACATGAACAATGTTCCTTTGTGTGTTGAGATGATGGCTGTAAAATTTCAAAATTTTTGGATAAGTATATCTCAGTGGAGAGTGATTTTCCTCAAACTTGTTCGGTTAGATTTTAGGGCAGAAGTCTGGGTGACATTTGGAGAGTCACCATGGGTTGTGTGATAATCTTTATGATTTGAATTTTTGATATGTTGTGCTCCTACATGTTTATTTTAAGAGACAAAAAGAATCAGTAAGTTTGGATGATTGTAGCTCATTTGCGAGCTGACTAAGTGTGAGATGTCCAGGTAGGGTTTTAACTTAGAGAAATTTTGGCATAACGAGCCAGCAAAATGCGAGGAGGCATTTTGCAAGCTGGCAATGCGAAGTGGCGTAATGGCGAAGTGGCGAGGTGAGTTTGCTGAAGTGGCAATTTGGCGAAGAGCTTTGGCGAAGAGGAAAGGCAAGGTGGCATTATGCGAAGAGGAAAATGTGCAAAGTGGCAGTTCGCGAAGCAGAGTTCGCGAAGAGGCGAAGAAGAGTTCGCGAAGAGGGGAAGAGGCAAAGAAGTGAAGAGGCCAAGAAGCATTGTCGAGATGGCATATGCGAGGAAGAGTTCACGAGAAGAGTCTGGCGAGGCAGCATACGCGAGGCAGCAAGTGCGAGCTGGGAATGCGAAGTGGGAATGGCGAGCTGGCTTAGGCGAGGGAGCTTTGCCGAGGCTGACTGGCGAGCTGGCTAGCATGTTTCTAGGGCAGAGTTTATTTAAACCCAGTAACCCCCCAGCAGCATTTTATGATTTTCCTTTCTTCTTCCTTCGATTAATTTCAGTCTTTTTCTCAGATTATTTCCATTTCTGGTCCAAGGCATTAATACTTAAATTAATGCAATAGAACTTTAGATTAGCATATTTTAAGCAGAAATCATCAGATTTGAGCAGGGAATCTCAGAAATTTCAGTTTGAAGGAAATAAGGTAAATTTTCTTCATAAGCTATTTTTCCTTAGATTTATTTAAGTCTATGAGTTAGAATAATTAATATTGGGTATGTAGAATTTATTGCTAGCCATCTGAAGTCATTAATGGTAATAAATGTGAGAGGAATCAGATTGGTGAGACTGCCATGAATAGTAGCTCCAAAAATTTAATGCAGATTTTCTTTAAAGGATAAATAAAATTTTTGTTAGGAACTAAGGATAGAGACTCTAAGATAATTAATTATTAGGAAATCATGATTTATATTATTGATTGGAGAAAACCCTAATTTTGTATATTTGGGAAAACTCTTAGGATAAGGAAATTACATTAATTGAAGAGATAGATTTGGAAGTTGCTAAAGGGAATTTCAAGCGAAATTATATTAAGGTAAGTATGAACATCTTATTTGATTATCATTCTTTGAAACTTAATATGACCAAGTATTTTCATATTTGTTACCCATTTGTTCATATACGTATACTTGTATAATGTGAATGACTTGATTAATTTTATTGGATTATGTTCATATACCTCTTGGTTGTTAACCTGATTTGAATATTGCTATATGATGATGGTCTTGCGACCAATATGCTTCTTATGTGATTGAAACCCATAACCTATGGATAGAACGCTCTTCCAAATGAGAGTAAATTTATTGGTCCATTGTACACTTTGGGAGCCCAACTGATAAGGTTTTTATCAGTGTTCCACCTAGAGGGGGCCATGAGCTCTAAGCGCATACCTGGCCAAGCATGTGTGCATGTTAAGGTAGCAAGGCTACCGATACGTATGTTATGATATGAGATCAGTTCTATCAGATGAGATTTGATAATGCCATTCTTTGTGGGCATTCTATGTTCTAAATACGAACCATGATTTGATATAGCCAAATTATTATGAATACCATGTTTCCTTCAAGTAAAGCTTATGATTTCTTTCATGCCTATATGTATAAATATTTGTTCATATCCATGATTCGATATTCAGACTTTTGATTTATAATGTTCATATCTTGCTGAGTTAAAGGCTCACTCCTCTTCTATGGATTTCAGGTGATATCATAGCTCGTGAGGGAGCTAATAGAGAGGATCGGGCTTCTTGACTTGTTTATCCCAATAAACTTCGTTGTAATAACTCTTGAAATGTTTTGTATATTTCTTTAATGGTGTTATGACACAATATGTAATGGGAGTATATTCTAGAGCTCCGTAGTCAGTCATTCGAGGATACTAGCATATTTTGATGTATGATTGTTACCTTTTGGGTATTCTTGTTCCTCAGCAATGTGAGATGTCTCTTTTGATCATTAAGGAACAAAAGAAAGATATAAAATTATAATAGAAAAGATATGATTGATTTTAACTATATATATGGACACGATTATTATGTGATAGCATATGATATTATAATTTTCTGAATGATGATGAGATTTATGATTTGTGAGTTCTATGGGTTTATTGTGGCCTTAAGCCTACCCTTGCCCTAGGACCGTTGCATCACTGGAGTTAGGGTGTGACACTTACGCCGAATGGTTATTGAACTAGGGTTAGGGCTATAAGGTGATTCTTGTGTACAATTTGTTAAATGTGAGTAATGTGTTTGATTGATAGGTATTTGATGTAAATAGGAAGTAATTGGTATAGTTGGAATGAGTTGAATTTAGTTTAGGTCTTTATGACCTATAAAATTCAAAATACTTTGGCATGAAACCTAAGCTTGAACGTGAGCCCAAACTTGCTTTAATATGTTAATATATATGTGAATTAATGTGTTGTATAAAGAATATAAGGTTTAAATATGTGTAGCCCAAGTTAGGCTTTGGCAGAATGGCCTGTGTGTGCAAAAAGGGTAAATTTGTCATTTGATAGGGAATGTGACCATTGATTGTATATAAGTGTATATTTGATGTTTATTGTGTGTAAATATGATGATTTGAAGTCTTACGGAGAGTAAATATATAAATATAGGCAAGCCTCCCGAGGAAGGGACCAGTCGAGCAGTCGCGGCGACCATTAGGGGGTTGACGGGCTAGCTAGGAGCTATGTGCCTTAGCTACATTTTTGAAGTAAGTTTTTATATACAATTATTGCATATATACATCATATAGCATAACATATTCATTTGAATTGATTGGATATATAAAAACCCTAATTTCATTTGAAATGTCCAATTGGCACCTAAAATGAGCCTCTGAACTGACCTTAACTGTCCTAAACTTTCGACTAATTTAATTTGAAACTTAAAAAGTATTTTAACCCGATACTTGGCCCAATCCTTTCCCCTATTCCTAAGCTTCAAATTGATACTGAATAGTCCTCCTAAATATGTTCATAATATAGAGAACCAGAAACTCCTCAAAAATCCTAAAACGGACCCGTAATTTGACTTGCCATTTGCGCTAGCGAAACTAGGCCCCGGCGGGCCCGTTTCTTAACTTTGGCCAAAATGCCTATATGATACGGGTAATCTGAAAATGAGTTGTTATATGTGAAATTGAGACATATTTGTGAACCTATACCTATTATATGAGACTTTTACATATGATATTATAACAGGGCTACTACGACGGTGTAGTCGAATTTACTGTCGACCGTGTGCACACTGATACCTTATTTGACCCTTGTTAGGGAGGGGAGCTATATTCCCTAGTCATAAGAGCTTATCACTCTTACATAACTATTGGTTTCGCGCTATTGCGCTATACATATATATGTTGGTTAGCACGATTGTGCATATTTGACATATTTAGCCTTATTTACCTGTTATATCATATGTGATGTGACTCATACTACATGATATTACTGTTCACCATATTTTGAACCTTTCATATGCTATACTTATAGTTCATCACATATTATCATATATTTCAGTACTATTTGTTCTATCCCTTGCTATTATTACTCCTAACCAATTCAGGTTTCCGGTTTAGCTTCAATGGTATAAAGTTTCCATGTATTTTTGTATATAAATACTTATTGAGTATTTTATACTCACCCCCGCAGTTTTAAATCTTTTCAGGTGACGATGAGGTCCGAGTTCCACAAACTCCTCTTTCTTCGCTGTGGACATTTTGACATATATATGTAACTATTATAAGATAATCCTTTATCCAAATTATGTCTAGTAGCTCCATGATACTGTAATCCAAAGTATGAGTAATTAGATTAATATGTATATATTTATCTATATGTGTATGTTGATATAGTTGCCTATTTTGGTATTATAGCAGGAATGATAATGATGATGATGATTCATGTTGTGAATTGAGAAATATGGATGAGTTGATGATGTGGAGATGGAGTTGAGTTGGGAAATGATTATTTGGAAGTGTTTAATTGATAAATGGTAAATTGGCATGTTGAAAATACAGAGAAAACTCTGCCTGATTTTCGGCTGAACATTGGCATAATGTATATATATGAGTTTTGGCATGAGATATGATGTTGTATCATGAATGAGCTTGGGTGATTTATGAACTATTAGAATGAATAAGGTTTTTGAGTATTAGCCAAATTATATTAGGGGTTCATTGAGGTACTGGTAGTCTCAGGCAGATCCCGTACTCTTGGATCATCGCATCTCCCTGGTTTGGGTAGTGACAAAGTTGGTATCATAGCCAAAGGTTCTATTTGTCCTATACTGTAAGTATGTTATTAGCATATATAACCTTTGTACTATGGAGCATAAGTATTTATATATCGTCAAAGTACAGTCATCGTCATTTTTTTATATTCTGTGTATCGATATGAAATTACTCTTTCTGATGTGATTATGTGTTTTCTTTTAGTGTGTAAGGATGTCTCAGCATGCTACGGGACGGGATCTTCCCACAATTTAGAGGGATCATCAAGAGTTGAGTGGTGAGGCAGAAGTTGCCTCTAATGCCTCAGTGCAGGCGACTAAACCATCTAGGAGTAGGAGGTGTACTAAATCTTATATGGCGGGGGATGCACCCTAGAGGTAGGAGATGTAGGACTTTAGGAGGGAAATGTTACAAATACTACAGACTCATTTGGTAGCACAGCCTGCAGCAGTACAACAGCCTCCCCCACCACCCATTCAGCCTGAAATACGGCCTGAGGCACCCCTGGTACTAGTTGATTATCAGAGACAGAGGGGTCGCCGGATTATACCCGAGGGTAGGGTAACAATGTCAAAATTTAAAAGGTTTCAGTTGCCCATATATGTAGGGGAATATGGCACGAATCCTAGTGACTTCGTGGAGGAGGTGGATAAGGTTGTTAAGATGCTGCCATGTTCTGACACCAGAATAATAGAGCTGGTGGATTTGTTGTTACAGAAGGATGCTTCTATATGGTTTGATGAGTATATAGATGAGAATATCCATAGTGATGACCCGATGACCTGGGCTGAGTTAAAACAGCAGTTGATGGATGAGTTTTTGACCGAAGGGATTCGATCGGGGAACATTGTTAAATTTGAACAGTTGAGTCAGGGCAATCTCAATGTTCTAAAGTATGCACGGGAGTTCAGACGATTGAGCAAATATGCGAGGAGGATAGCCCTGACTGAGGCAGACTTGATTAGAAAATTTAGGAGAGGGTTACATGCTCTATTGTTTAATGCCCTGCTAGCCGTGGAATTTACCTCTATGGGTAAAGTTATTGATAAAGCTGCCCAGATGGAAGATAAGTATAGAGAGGAGAGATTTGTGAAAGACCAGAGGAAGAGGGGTAGAGGTGGTGAGTTTCGGAGACCTGGGGAGGGATCTTCACAGCAGCAGTCAGTTCGATTACCTTCCAGGTCAGGACACTTAATTTCATCATAGAGGCAGGGGAGACCACAGTATAGAGAGCATGGAGGGAGATTTACTGCTCTTGTTTACTCATAGTCTCTAGTAGGCCCCGACAGATGACCTCAGAGCCACCTATTTGTAGGCATTGTGGAAGGAGGCACACAGGGGAGTGCCAGATGAGATTGGGAGTATGTCTCCGGTGTGGACAGTTTGGCCACTTTTATAGAGATTGTCCTATGTGGACTCCATAACCGGCAGGCAATATAGGGTCTCAGCCGACAGTTTAGTTAGGCAAAGGGGGACCTGGTAGGGGGAGACCATCAGGTGCAGGTCAAACATCTGGCCAGTCAGCTGCTGGCAGGGGGTCAGGGGAGAGTTTTTGCTATGCCCCACAGCAGGCTCAGAGTTCACATGACACCGTTGTTGGTATGGTTTCTATACAGCTTGATATTGCTTATGTGCTATTTGATTATGGTGCCACACACTCATTTGTTTCACTTGTATATGCTAGGAGATTGGGGACTGATAGGAAACCACTACCGATACCGTTAGATGTTGCCACACCCGTAGGGCGAAATATCATCGTGGGTTTTTTATATGAGCATTGTGCTGTGACTATATGTGATCATATGTTATATGTTGATTTGATTGAATTGCCTATGCTTGAGTTTGATGTCATACTAGGTATAGATTGGTTAACAACCCATAAAGCTGTGGTTGATTATTTTATGAAACGTATAGATTTCAGACTTGGCGATTAGGAGACTTTTAGCTTCCAGGGGGAAGTAAATAGATATGCATCGGGTTTAATATCCGTGATTGAGGCGAGTCGATTGATTCGGATGGGATGTGAGGTGTATTTGGCTGTAGTAGTTGATACTACTAAAGCATCAGTTGCATTGGATGATATTCCTATTGTAAGGGAATTTCCAGATGTGTTTCCAGATGATCTACTAGGGTTGCCACCTGAAAGGGAAATAGAGTTTGAGATTGATGTATACCCGGGTACTGATCCAGTTTCTATTGCACCGTATCATATGGCTCCACCTGAATTAAAAGAGCTAAAAGTGCAGTTGCAATAACTCCTTGAAAAGGGGTTTATCCGCCATAGCAGTTCACCCTGGGGAGCTCCAGTTTTATTTGCTAAGAAGAAAGATGGGTCACTTCGGATATGTATCGATTACAGGCCGTTGAATAAAGTGACCATGAAGAACAAATACCCGTTACCCAGGATTGATGATCTCTTTGATCAATTGCAGGGAGCTTGTTATTTTTCAAAATTTGATTTGAGATCAGGGTATTACCAGTTGTGGATTAAAGCAGATCATATTCAGAAAACTGCTTTCAGAACCCGATATGGCCAGTATGAGTTCTTGGTGCTGCCATTTGGGTTAACAAATGCTCCCACAGCTTTTATTGATTTGATGAATCGGGTATTCCGACCTTATCTTGATCAATTCATCATTGTCTTTATTAATGATATTTTGGTGTATTCTAAAAGCAGAGAAGAGCATGAGGAACACCTTAGAATCACACTGCAAACTTTGAGAGAGAATCAGCTTTTTGCAAAGCTTCCTAAATGTGAATTCTGGTTGAATGAGGTGACCTTTTTGGGGCATATTGTTGGGAATAATGGTATTAAAGTCGGCCCGCAAAAAGTTGAAGCGGTCACAAATTGGCCATGCCCTACCACAGTGATGGAAATGCGTAGTTTCCTTGGTTTGGCAGGATACTACCATCGGTTTGTGAAGGATTTTTCTAAAATTGCTTCTCCTCTAATGAAGCTAACTCAGAAAGATGTGAAGTTCCAGTGGGATGATAGGTGTGAAACGAGTTTCCAGACTTTAAAGAACTATCTTACGAGTGCTCCAGTTTTGGCACTACCTATTGAGACTGGTATGTTTTCTATTTATTGTGATGCTTCCAGAATTGGTTTAGGATGTGTATTGATGCAAGATGGGAAGGTGATTGCATATGCATCTCGGCAGCTAAAGAAGTGCAAGGTGAACTATTCCACACATGACTTGGAGTTAGCGACAGTTATTTTTGCTTTGAAGATATGGAGATAGTATCTCTATGGGGTGAGATGTGAAATATACACTGACCATAAAAGTCTCCAATATCTCTTATAGCATAAAAAGTTAAAACTGCGGCAGAGACGGTGGTTAGAGCTATTGAAGGACTATGATTGTCAAATATTTTATCACTCGGGGAAAGCAAATGTAGTAACAGATGCTTTGAGCCGTAAGTCGATGGGAAGTTTATCGCATGTATCGACTACAGAGAGGCCTTTATACAGGATCTTCATGAGTCTGTACTACTGGAATATGCTCCAATTCCTTAGATACCTTTCTAGTATCCACTACGGATGCCAAATAAGCAATGCACCCTTTCTTCAACAATCTTTGTACCTCAATAGCTGAGATAAACCCTGACATCTTCTTATTTTTCTCTCCCTGAAAAATAAACTTTTCCTGCCCATCCAGTCTAAATTCTACTTGTTTCAAAGAACAATCAATAATAGCTCTATAAATAGTTAAACAATCCATATCCAAAATCACATCAAACTCCAGTACTGGTAACTCAATTAAGTCTGCAAGAAACTCTCTATCAGCTATCCTCACAAGACAATTTCTATATCTATAACCCACAATTACATTCTCCCCCAATGATGCAGCTACCTCTAATGGCATCAATAAAGGTTCCCTAATTAACCCCATTTTCCTAGCAAACACAGAAGATACAAAAGAGTGTGTGACACCATAATCAAACAATGCGTATATTATGAATAAGGACCATACCTACTATAGTATCATGTAATCCCTGGCCCTGCTGTGGAGTCATAGCAAAAACTCTCCCCTGACCTGGCCCTGTTGGTGGCTGTGCTGCTAGCTGATC
Source organism: Aleurites moluccanus (assembly GCA_948193065.1). Classification (NCBI taxonomy): domain Eukaryota; kingdom Viridiplantae; phylum Streptophyta; class Magnoliopsida; order Malpighiales; family Euphorbiaceae; genus Aleurites; species Aleurites moluccanus. The sequence continues at coordinate 1,050 of CANXYC010666572.1, read as the reverse complement.
TTGTCCTATTAGTCTACCTCTACCAGCTCCTTCTCTACTCATCTGTACAGTAGGCTGAGATACTACTGAACCAGCCTACTGTGGAACTCTTACAAGACAGTCCCTCAAATAATGGCCAAACTGTCCACATCTAAAACATGTCCCTGTTCCAGCCCTACACTCTCCAATATGTCTCTTCCCACAGCGTTCACATAGAGGTATCTCTGTGATCTGCTGCACTGGTCTATTAAATCCTCTAGAATATACTGGGGTAGGTGGTCTCATCCTGCCTCCTCTAGAATAATCCCTCATTTGACTCTGCACTGGGGGTGTCTGAAACTGCCTCTAAATAGGCCTAACTGTACCAGTCTGAGATAATCACTCTCCATAGGGAACTCTCCTCCTCTGCTCCTCTTTCTCAAGTCTTTCTCTGACCTTTCTTCTTTATATTTGATGTTCATATCTGCTACTGCATCTATAATCTGTCCCAAAGAAGTATACTATCCAGCTAACAGTATGTTATGCAGTGAAGCATGCAGACCTCTCCTAAAACGGCCAATCAAGTCTGCCTCTGTGGGTGCTATCTACCTAGCATACTTACTCAGTCTCCTAAACTCTCTAGCATAATCAGTGACACTAAGATTCTCCTATTTTAGTTGCTCAAATCTCATAATATTTCTGTCCCTGATTCCTGCTAGTAGAAATTCATCCATTGACTTCTATTTAAATTCTTCCCAGGTGATCGGGTCATTACCATGAATATTAGCATCAATATGCTCATCAAACTATATAGAAACTGTCACAGCCCAACTTAGGAGCCATGACGGTCCTAGGGTACGGGTGATGCTATTGCTACCAATACCACGAAGAACCCATTAAAATAAACTATATGGCATGCATACACAATTAAGCTTAATATAGCTTAAACAATCCAAGAAAAATCGGGCAGCATCTCCTCTATATAAGGAGCATGCCCTGCTGCTAAAATCACAATAAAAGCACTTCTATATTTAATCACATCCATCTCAAGCAAACAGGATCCCTCTGGATCACCACAATACCTCAATCTCA
>CANXYC010666538.1:0-15966 GCA_948193065.1 Aleurites moluccanus | reverse complement strand
GGAGGCAAATCAATTTTGGTGGCTTATTTGAAGTATTAGGTGAGTCTTTTATGCATCCTTTATCATGCCTAAAGTGTTAAATTGAAGTTTGAAAACTTGCTCCAAAAACACCATGTTGGCCGAAACCCTAATTGGCATTTTCGCCTATGTTTTTGTCTTGTTTTTCCTTTGGTTTCCATGCCAATTTGATCCATTTAATGTTGTGAATTATTGTCTTTATAATACCTATGAAATTGCCTATAATGTGTGTTGTTGTTGATAGTTGGGGCAATGTTAGAGTTGCAACTAAACCTTGTCAAATTGTCCACCCAAAATTGCTCACAAGTGTTTGTCAAAATGTCTAGCTCAAAATCCATAGGCCAACCATTTGAATGTCATCATCGCCAGCGACAATGGCATGCCAATTGCGTTAACTTTTTGTTCATAAATGACCAACTTATGTTATATCCCATTGTTGGTTGCCAAACCTTTGATCATTGTATAATCACTCGTTATTGTTATTCTTTTGGTTCTATTGATCATTGAATTGAATAATGATGAATTATTGATACTTGGTGATACCATTATTGTGCAATGGTATCTATTGACTTGTTTCATATTTCTATTGATTCCGATGTGATTTGACAAAGTTGTCGCCACGATAGGGTAGTGGGTACATACTGTCGGCATTATGCACATTGTATATTTATGCCCTAACTGAGAAGAGTTATCAGTCCTAGTCATAAGACCTGATCCATCTTATGTTTGAGATTGATATGTGTTTGACATATATTTTATGCATTTCGTGGCCTTATATCTATCTTGTCCATATGATATACCTTCATTTGATATGAGTACTAACTTTTCAGTCATTTCTGTACTTGATTCTATATCAAGAGATTTTTGAGCATATTGATTTATTTATTTCATTTGCCTATTGTTTATTGATATTTCATTACCTATTTATAGTCGATGCATATTAGATTCACTGAGTATCTTATATACTCACCCTCTCATTGCTTCTCATCTCCAGGTACAAAGTAAAAGGCAGATATCCTAACATTTTGAGACTCTGTGGAATTTGCAGTATTTATATCAGTGTAATTATATAAACACTATATTATTTTGTATGTTCATATCATAACTGCTCTATGGGTTATGTATGGTGTAGTTAGTTTATAAACATGAATTTATGGATTATATTGGAGTATAATTAATGATATGATGATGTTACAACCATTTGCAGTAAATTTTACATATGGATTACATATTGATAGAATGAATAGTAATTAAGTAATTAATTAGTAAATTGATGGTAATAGATGATTGTACGTGATGATGGGTTCTACGGGTGCCAGTCTCCTCTAGCATCTCCCGTATGTTAGGACCGTCGCGTCTTGAGAATGGGTTGTGACAACTGCTCAGTCTAATAAATCCTCTATCCAATAACTCCTGCAATTGCACCTTTAACTCTTTTAATTCTACTGGTACCATTCTATGCGGAAGAATGGATATCGAATCGGTGCCTGAATACACCTAAATCTCAAACTCTATCTCCCTGTCTGGGGGTAGACCTGGCAATTCATTAGGGAAGACATCAGGAAATTCCTGGACTAATGGTATTTGATCAATCCTTGTTAAAGTCTTCTGTATATTTATCATATGAGCCAGGAATGCTGAATAACCCTTCCCTATCATCCTTCTAGCCTGGATAGTAGAAACAAAACTGATTTTAGATTCACGCTTATCACCCTGGAATTCAAACTCTAGTTGTCCCTCAGGCTGGAATTTAACTCTCTTTTCATAACAGTCAATAACTACATGATGTGTCATTAGCCAATCCATACCAAGTATCATATCGAGCCCTAACACAGGTAGTTCTATCAAATTAGCCAGCAAAATATTATCATCAATCTCGATCACATAACCTGGGTAAAAATAATTCACTTCTATACTCTCCCCCATAGGTGTGGCTATCTCTAGAGGCACACTCAATAATTGTCTATCTTTATTCAACTTAGGAGCAAACTGTGGTGAAACAAAAGAATATGTAGCACGAGAGTCAAATAATGCATCAGCTATCTCATTATGTATTAAAATAGTATTTGTAACCACATTATCAGATCTATGTGCCTCCTGAGTATACACAGTAAAAACTCACCCCTGTTCTCTGCCTGCTGGGGCCTGATTGCTACTCGGTGCCTGACCTCTGCCTATGCCCCTACCAGGAGCCTCTATAGCTACATTCTAACTCATATGAATAGTAGGCTGGGACACTGATCCCGAAGGCTGCTGATCACCCCATAAAGGACATCTGCTAATAAAATGACCATGCTGCCCACATTTCAGGCAGGCACCTATCTGTCATCGACACTCCCATTCGTGCCTTCTACCATAGAAACTACAAATAGACATACTGGACATCTGAGTAACAGGTCTAGAAGAACCCTGTGAATAAGCAGGAGCAGATTACACTAAAGGTCCTATACTCTGTATCCTCCTCCTTTGACTGCTAAATAGAGATCTCTGATCAAATCTGGGTACTGGCGCAATCTGTCTAGGTTGGGAGCTGCTCTCCCCTTTCCTGCCCTGTGAACCAGCTCCTCCCTTCCTTTTCTGATCCCTCTTAGCTCTCTTTGACTTATAGTTTTCCTCCATCTGATTGGCCTTATCAAAGTTAGTAGTCAGAGATATAAACTTTGTAGCAAGCAACGCATTATGAAGTGAGGCATGTAAACCCCTCCTGAATCTGCTGATCAAATTTGCCTCAGTAGGAGCAATCTGGGTAGCATATATGCTCAATCTAATGAACTCCTCAGCATATTCCTCTATTGTCCTGTTTCCCTGCTCAAGTTGCTCAAACTGAATCAAATTCCTGATTTTTACCCATTATGTTAAGAATTCATCAATCAGTCCCTATCTTAACTCTGCCCAAGTAGAAGGATGACCACCATACAATCTGGACTCCATACATCGAGAAAACCAAGTCTAGGCTTTCCCCTTCAGTAATAACCTAACCAGCTCAACTGCTCTAATATCATAACAAAGTAGTCTCCTAATTACCTTCTCTACCTGCTCAAGAAAATCAATCGGCTCATCGCCTCTGTCACCCCTAAACTCTGGCAGATTGAGCTTCAGAAAGCTAAACATAGAGACTCCACCCTCATTAATAACTCAGCGGGCTCCCCATACAGTAGGCTTTCTAGGAACTACAACCGGCTTCACATGAGCTAGAGCAACAGGTACTGCAGCTGGTATAACAAGGGGTGGCACTACTGCTGGTACTGGTGGTGGTGGCATATTATGTCATTCCCACCTCAATTCTACTAATTCTTGACGCAACTCCATCATCTCCATCCTTCAGGGTTCATCACTCATCTCTGTCTCCTCTGTTATCCGTAGGGATCTGGACAGTCCCTCTAAAAACTCTCTGACAAGAGACTCATTAGAAGCTACATCTACCTCTCTGGTATCCCTATCTCTATCGTCGAACATCTCTATCAACTGTCAGAAAATATAATAGCATACTCAGTACATTACAGAAATGCAAAATACTCATACATACTTGACGAATACAACAAAAGACAAAACATAAATTTCTATGCTCTATAATTTACTTAACTCTACCCATATTGTACTTAGTTGCTATTCATCTATAACCTATGCTCTGATGCCACCTCTATCACATCTCGATTTTGGAACATAATGGTCTTAGGATGCAGGAGATGTTAGAGGTGACCAGCACCCGTAGAATCCATTATCACATACATTTATCAAATACTATCAATTACTTAATTATTATTTATTCTGGCATTCTGTAATCTATCTATAATTTGTACTGCAATTGGCTATAACTACCATCATTTCATGCCATAACCTTAATTATACTCCATAATATGTCATACATATATATTCATAATCTAACTATGCCATTATACAACCCATGAAGCAACTATAGAATATATACAAAATACAATGTTTTAAATAATTAAACTGTCACACAATGTAGCAGAAATCCACAGAGATATCAACAGATGGAATTCTACCTCTTACTCTGCACCTAGAAAAGGAAACAATGAAACGGTGAGTATAAAAGATACTCAGTGAATCTAATATGCATCGACCAAGAATAAAGGCTGAAATATAAATAAATAATAGGTAGATAATCAAACAATATCAATATGCTTAACAATGTCAGAATACAAAATCAGACTACAGTAGATGATTGTAGAATCAATAATCAAGTCAATGGAAAAATATATCACATAGATAAAACAGATGTAGGGCCATGAAACTCATATCACATGTATCCATCATGTATCAATAAACATAAGACTAATCAGGTCTTCTGGCTAGGACTGTTAACACTTCCCAGCTAGGGTATCATTATACAATGTGCACACTGCCGACAATATGTACACACTACCTGTCAGAGAGGCAACTCTAGCAAATCTGATCGAAAATAATAAGATTATGAAACAAATCAATCAATATCAAGATAAAACGACAATCTCATCAAGTAGTAGTAACTCGTGAATTTAATCAAACGAGATTGCATTTAAGCAATATAAGAAGCAATTAACAATGATATTATGATTAGCAATTAACATTAGGATGAATCAAAAGTTAGATAAATCAAGTCAAGAAGTTAGCTCAATTGGTATGGCAATGTCTCTGGCGATGATGGCATTCAAATGCTATGAATTTTGAACTAGGCATTTCATCTAACACTTGGTGTGCAACAAATAATGGACAAATTAGCTAGGTTATGGTGCAACATTGACATTGCCCATGTCATCAACAAACATCTCACATTGTAGGCAACATAACGAACATCAATTTTCCAACAATAAACATAATCAAAGGAATCAAAATGGCATGGAAAATCAAAGGAAAAATAAGGCAAAAATCAAGGCAAATTAGGCAAATGTGGTTCGGCCAACATTAGGTTTTTAGGAATAGATTCCAATCATCAAATCAATGCATTAGACATAACAAATGATGCATATTAAACTTACCTCACACTCCAAATGAGCTAGGGAAATTGATTTTCCACCAAAGCCCTTATAAGAGGCAAAATAGGCAATCTTCCACTTCTTTATTTTCTACAACAAACTAACCACAAATAATTAATCCATTAGCCTCCAATTAATATATTTTAAACTTAATTAATATCAACTAACACTAAATCAAAGATTCAATTCAAACAACTTTGACCTAGGTTTAGGAATTTGGGGAAAAGCTACCAAATGCATCAATTAATGCAAAATAACGCTAAACCCATTCTATTTAACATCTAAAATATATAAATCAACCTTTAAATCAAAAAAATCTTCTTTGGTTTGGTTCTTGAATTTTTTTGATTTTCCAAGCAAAATTTCAATGGAAAAGGAAGAATCAATGTTGGTTCCTAAGTTTTCTTTAAGTTTCCTACAAAGAACAGGCTTAAATTTGGGTGGGAGATGGGGGAAATGCTTCAGCCAAGGCTTAGGAAGAAGAAAAAGATGGCCAAAAATTTCCTGAGGCATGCTTATGTACTAAGTTAAAATGACAAATTATATTTGGGTCCTTAAACTATCCATTAATCATACTTTAACCCCATCTTTTTCTGTAATTTATTCTGACAATTCTGTTGAGAATTATAGTTCAAAGTGGGAACTGAAATAACTTATTTTTATCTGTACTTTATTATATAAATACTTTTAGAGCCATTTTGAAGCTCAGACAGTGTGATTCCCATTATACCCCTAAAGTTCAACTTATTACGTTTTTGCCATTATTTAAATTTTCAGTGTTCCTAAACATTTTTCACCTCTTTCTTTTCACCATAATTTCACATAAAAATATATGATTCTTTATTCCCTGGTCTGAATCATAAATTCATTTGTCGACCGGACTGCTATTTTTCCGGCAATGTAATTAACACCGATATTTTTCGGAACAGTATCATAAATATATTCTAACTGTATTTCAAAAGTTATCTTTAGTTATTTCAATATTCCTGGACCAATAACTAATTATGTTATTGTTTAATTATGGTTAGAATTCCTAGGGTATTATAATTAATGACTAAAATAAAAATATGTTCAAGACATTAAAACCATTATAGAGTGCTCAATAATGAAATAGAAGCCTAACTAGATAGAGACCCGTATCTATTGAAATTAAAAGATAAAATAGAGAAAGGCAAATATGATATGGCAATAGGGAAAGCTCTTGAGTTTCGACTATAAATGAGGGTGTTGAAAATGGGAAATAGATATAAGCAAAATAGCAAAATTGTAATAATTAGCCAAGTGATGATTAATTAGCTTAATTAGACACAAATTAGCTTAATTAGACACAATTAAAAAGTCACAAAAGTCAATCTTGGAGGCTTGGAAGGGCTATCCATGTGGAGAGCTTCATCACCAAGTCTTCTTCATAATAAGTCAAGTTCCTCCATTTGTATAAATTATTTGCCACAAAATAATAGAATTAATTTAATTAGAAATTATGACATCACTTTGCTTATGTCATAATTCTATTGAATTTATTTTCTTTTAATTATTTATCTATTCATCTATTGGTTCAAAAATGAAATAAAAATTTATAAAAGAAAATGAAAAGAAAATTTGTGCTCATCTTGGAGTGGTGTTCTTGTAGTGGAATTTATAGGAGTTAGAGAAGTTCAACCAAAATAAGGTAAATACCTTAATCTCCTCTAGCTATTCCTTTGTTTAATTTGCAAATAAAATTATTTTCTATATGAACTAATAGAAAGCTGAATTAGGGTTTTGGTAGAAGTATGTTATGTTGGAATTTTTAAGTAAATAAATTAATAGAAGTAAGAATGAAGTAAGAAAAGCATACCATGTTTTTGTGAATAAAGTTTTCAGTATATGGTTTGAAATTATCGAAATGACTTATGACCATTTTGAAAATTCAGTTAGAGCGTAAACGAGAAACTTTCTCGGAAAATGTCGGTGTCGATATCGCTGTCGCAAAAAAAGCAGCCCAGTTGACCAATAAATTTTTTATTTTGACTAGAGGGTAAATGATTATGTGTATGCATGTGTAAATACAGTAAAAAGAAAGAGGTGAATGTTTAAGAACACTGATAAATTAAGTAATGGCAAAACCATAAATAAAGGGAACTTTAGGGGTATAGTAGAATTTTGACATTCTGAGTTTCAAAACGGCTCTGAAACTATATTTATTAATAAGTATTAATAAAAATAAGATGTTTTAATATTCACTTTGAAATCCAAATCCCGACAGAATTGTTAGAATAAATTACCGAAAGAAAATATGGCAAAAGCACAATTTAAGGAAAGTTTGAGGACCAAATGAAAATTTACCAAATGTGACTTACTATATAAGCCACACTGAGCAAATTTTTGCCTATGTTCTTCATCTCATCCGTAGCTTTCCATTTCAATTTCCATTTGATTTTTCTTCCATTTTGTTAAGAAAATTTATGGAAACTTGATTTAAACACCAAATAATCCATCCTCCATCCATTTCTATCCATAGGAATCAAGAAATTTTCAAGAACAAAGTCACTGTGGATTTCGGCCATTTCAAGCATTTGAGGTAAAATGTTATTTTGGTTGATTTTATGTTTGATTTAGGGTTAATTGATGTTAGTTAGATTGGGTAATTAGTTTAATTGCATCAATTGATGCACATAGTATTTTTGCCCAATTTTCAAATCCTAAACCTACGATATATGAAGTGATTTTGTGTAATTGAGTTAGGATATGTAAATTGAGTACAGAATAAGTCAATTGTAAGTTAATTGATGATTAATTGATGGTTGAATTGTTGTAGAAAATTTGATTGAGGAAAATTACCGATTTTGCCTACTTTGAGGAATTTGAAGAATTTGGTGGCAAAGTAATTTTGCTTGGTGAATTGGAGTGTTAATTGAATCTTTCATGCATCATTTTTCATACCTATTATGTTCAAAGACCAATTGGAATCCTTGAGTAAAAAGCCAAAAGTGGCCGAACCCTAATTAAGGTAATTGTCCTTATTGTGTTCTTGGTTTTTGGCTTGTTTTCCTTACCTAATTGATTCATTTTGATGATGTTTATTGAGTAGTATATAATGCCTATGGAATTGCTTACATTGTGTGTGTTTGTTGATAATTGGGGAAATGTCAATTTTATACTAAAACCATGCCAAAATATCTATTGAATATTGCACACAATGTGTTTGATAAAATGCCTAACCCAAAAATCCATAGGCCAACCATTTGAAAGCCATCGTCGCCATCGATAATGGCATGCCAATTGCGTCAACTTTTTGGCTATAAATGACCAACTTATGTTTGTTCCCATTGTGGGTTGCTAGACCTTTGGTCATTGTATAATTGATTGCTATTGATATCTTATTGACTTTATTGCCCATTCAATTGATTTATGATAAGTTATTTATACTTGTCGATGCCATTATTTTGAAATAGTGTCTATTGATGTGTTTATTGATTCTATTGATTTCGAGATGATTTTACAGAGCTGTCGTTCTGACAGAGTAGTGAGTACATACTGTCGGCTTTGTGCACAATGTATTGTTTGATACCATGTATTAGGAAGGGATGTCCTAGTCATAAGACTTGACCCATCTTATGTTTATTTATATGAGTGATTTGTGCTTGACACATTTCTATGCATTCTCTGACTCTATATATGTCATTTCCATTGATGTGATTGTTTACTTGCAGTCATATTTTGTGTTTGATTCTGTATTACAGATATTCTGAGCATATTGATTCATTTATTTCATCTGCCTATTGCTTATTGATATTCTATTGCCTATTTTAATTGGTCGATGCATATTAGATTTACTGAGTATCATATATACTCACCCTCTCACTGTTTACCTATTAGGTGCAGAGTAGGAGGCAGGTATCTCAACATTTTAAGTCTCTGTGGATTCTACAGTACTTTAGCAGTGTAATTATATTCAAACACTAAATATTTTGTATGTTCATATCTTAACTACTTCATGGGTTATGTATGGTATAGTTAATGTATGAACATGTAGGTATGGGAATATTGGAGATTATTAATGATATGATTATGATATTTACAGAAAGTTACAGAATGAATGACAGAGTGACAGAATGGATAATGCATATGTATAGTGTATGGTTATATACTATTATGTGATTAATGATGGGTATAGATAATTTCCACTGCAATATTGTTATTGTATTAATGAGATTGATTGGGTTCTATGGGTGTCCGTCGCCTCGTCATCTCCCGCACCCTAGGACCGTCGCGATCCGAAAAAGGTCGTGACAATATAGGTAGTAGAGAAGTTCTGAAATTTTGAAAATAGTAAAAATCTTAAGACTGAACATAATTTTGGTGTAGCCATTTCATAATCTTAATGAAGTCATTTGAAAATACTCAAACATAAAAGTTGTAGCTCTATATCTTAAATAAGTGACTCTAAAAAATCTCTACAAAATATTAAGTAACTTAAGAGATATGACAACCTTAGTTATACTGACGCAGAACCAAACTCAGAACTAAACTCAGAAATATGTAACCTATGCATTCTATAAATTTGAAACCCTTACTATCTGAATTAGAAAAATGTCAAAACACAAAATTTGTTCGTTTGCATCTTAGCCAAAATCATGTGAAAACATAATAGGATTTGAATGTGTATAGAGGGGGGTTTCAATAGAAAAAGTAGAGTCTATCGGATGGAATTTTCAGGGTTGTTGGCAAGATTGCAGGGCAAAGTTTGAAAATTCACTAGAAACTATATTGTCTAATATTTGGGTATTATGGAACCATATATGTCTAGTTTAATTTGGAAAAATAATTAGAATAATTGGATAAGTAAAACTCCAAATAGTCATTTTAGTCAAGGTTGCTAGAAGTGAAAATTGAGGAAAACCAAAACAGAATGGAAGAATTATAAGGGAATTCTTGTATTAAGTTTATTTAATATAAATATGTCATAAATAGAATCCTAAATTAAATCTTTATGTGTTATAGCTTCCAAGAATAAAGAGAATGAAAAGGATGATGAAGAGCAACCCTTTTGCTTGTTTTAGATAAAGAAAGAGTTTCTTTTTGCTTTTTGATTATCAAGATGAATAATATATATACATTTTTTTCAATTGAGCCTACATTATATCTTAATTGTTCAAGTTTATTTTCTTTACCTTAATTTCACCTTATGTGTCCCAAATATATTGTCTTTGTTAATAATTACCTTTTAATTCATTAATTGCCCTTTTTAAGGCCTTAATTTTTGTCTAAGTGAAATACGACAATCTTTGACATGTTCTTAATTGATAATCAATTCATATTGATCTTAATACATTATTATTATATTGCATCCTTATTGTAAATCATGTACCACATAAATATTGTTAACAGCCATTGGAATCATTTTATTTATTATGGACCAAACATCTTATTTGGTATACTTTGTTTAATTATTATTTCTTCTTGAATTGCCATTGTGTAATCAAACACTTATTTTTGATTATTCAATAATTATTTGAATCACAATTGCTATTTTCTTTACTTATAAACTTTATATAAATGAACCTTTCATTGATTATTGACATTGATATTGATGCACCCTATATGTGATTAATGACTGACTACTTTCCCGATGGATTAGTATTTTTACATCGGAGCATTGTGCACAATGTTTCATTGATCCTCAGCTGGTGTGGGGGGTGAGGTGGTGGTCCCGACTATATGGTCTAATCAACTGTATGACTTCAGTGAGACATACTATCAGGATATGTAGCCTCTATCTATATTTCAGTAGATTTTGCTATCTGTCATTGCTATATAAGCATTTGGCTCAACATATTGTTATTGGAATATTTGGCTCAACATACTTGTTTAACACAAGTTCTATGTGATTAATCACCCTTCTAATTATATTGATTCATTGAGTACCACTTTGACATTTTGCTACCCTGATTGGATTCCAGTGGCTATACTCTTATTTAATTATTATTCTTATGTATTTCTATTCCTTTATTTCACTCATTGTTATTTTATTTATCTTTCTTATACCTTAACCTAATCAGGGATGTGTTATATATGTTATTCACTAAGTATTATCTCACCTTTTTGTGGTTTAAAATTTTTCAGGGATTAGTAGATAGCTGTTGTTCCAGCCATCTTCTCCTCCAGAGTTAGGAACCCCTTTTATCTATATAATCTCTTTTTTGTTTATTTTCATAGTGCTTCATGGTTTATAATTATTGTTTTGTAGTAATATTTTGGTATATATAAATTATAACAGTTCTAACTTATAGTAAATATACAGTGCACTATAATTAGTGAAAGTGGATAATGTTTTATGATTTGCTATATCGAAGTGTTATGATATTGATTGATATATGTGGTAGATTCGGGGGTTAAGGATAGAAGTTTAGAAGTGTCACTTCTTTTGTAGATTGTGTTATTGCTATTGTTGAAGAGAGAGACATGGGTCCCGGGTATAAGCATGAATTTATGTGGAAGTTATGGCAAAATTTCTGTAAAATTTATTGCATTGGGTTCTACGAGTTTAGGGGGCCATATGCTTACTTATACCCTAGGACCGTTGCATTTCCCGAAGTAGGGATGTGATAGAGTTGTTGCTTGCTTATTTTCAAGTGAGATCTAAGTTGAGTGATGAAATTAGTGTCTTACAAGACAATGATCCACAATTGTTGAAAATTAAAGAAGATGTAAAGGTAGGGAAGACAACTGAGTTCCAACTGGATAATGGAGTACTGAAAATGGGGAATCATTAGTGTGTTCTAAAGGTGGATGGTCTTCGAGAAATTTTTGTTCATGAATTTCACTTTGCACCATATAATATGCATCCTAGAACTACAAAGATGTATCATGATGTGAAGAGTGTGTATTGGTAGCTAGGGATGAAGCAACAAATAGCCAAGTTTGTATCAGCTTGTTTAGCTTGTCAACAAATGAAATTTGAAGATCAGAAGCCTTCAAGATTGTTACAAGAGATTGAATTGCCATAATGGAAGTGGGGACAGGTAACTATAGATTTCATGGTTGGTGACTACGAACTGTGAGGGGATATGATTCTATATGGGTTATAGTTGATCGATTTTTCTTCTTTAGTTGGGAACCTCCTTATCTATGTAAGGAGCTTATCAATGGACCTTTTTTATTTAGTGCTCCATAGAATTTTTGCGTTGTTTTAGTAATATTATTGTATATTAAAAATCTGATAATACTGCTATTAAATAAATACTGTAAAATATATATAACTAATATTATCTACAATATAAAATAAATGATATTTATTACTCTGATATTTTTATTGAAGTGTTGGATAATACTATAATGGTAAAGTTGAGGGAACAAGGAGGAATTATTGGGAGTGTAATTTTTTTATAGGCTGGGTAATTTTGAAAGACCCAATTTTGGGTCGGGAATAGGGTGAAAAATACAAAGGAGATTCTACCAAATTTTTCTGAAAACTATGGTAATATGGGTTCTACAGATGGTAAGTAGACTTATACTTCCCTATGTCCTAGGATTGTCACATTCCAGAAGTGAAATGTGACAAATAAGTCAAAAGATACATTGCAAGAAATTTAGCAAATTATCAGCTAAGGTTTAGTATACAAGAAAGTATAGCAAATGATCAAATAAGGTTTAGTATACAAAGGTTCAGTTCAGAGCAATGACAGATAATCAAAATTCAATAATAAATGGGTAGAGGTTACAGACTAATACCATGCCAATCAGTACAATTATACGGTTAATCAGACCACATGGCTAGGACCTTACACCATTTTAGCTAAGGTTAGTATCAAATATTATGCATAATGCCCGATGTATATATAACTCTACTCCATCGGGTGAGTAGTTCTGTCATTGATAATCAATAGGGGTTCAAATAACAATGTCAATAAATTCATATATCAAGAAGTAGTATGTAATAACTCTATAGTTAATCAATTATGGTAACATAACAAGTTGAGGCTTGCGAAGGAAAGCTCGGTTATAAGTTGGAGTTTATATTCCAATGGCTATAATTTTTTCAATTATGCAATTCAAGGTGGTTTTGAGGTAATAATAAAGGGTCAAAAATAATTATGTTAAAATCAATTATAAGAAATAAATTATACATAATTAAATATAATGTATTTCAATGAGTTAGCAATTTCAACAATGCTCAAATGTCTTAAGAATGAAATTAATGGACATTTAGAAACAATAAAGAGAAATAAATTCATAATGTAGGTTTGATCAATCGAATATTCAAAGCTTGAAATTTCAATTAAATTATTTAGGCACAATTCAAGTAAAGTAATATATATGTATTCACTTTTAAATCAAAATTTCAAAAAGTCGTCCTTTATTCCCTTAGTCTAAACAAAAAAAGATTATCCAAGATTTTATCCTCTTTTTCCTTTCCCTTGTTATCTACAAAATTAATAAAAATAGGTTTAATACTTAATCAACATTAAAGTATCAAATTAAACTCTTAATTTTATCCTATAATATATCCTGACAGTCTCATTTTATGTATTCATTTATCTAGATATATATATCCAATTGTCCAATTCTTTTTCCTAATTAAACTAGACATCTGAAATTATAACGTATCAAAATATTATATTTTTCTAAGCACTACTCAATTTATAGTGGAATTTCTCAATTTATCCTGCATCCTGCATTCTGTTTTGTAAATTCCATCCGGATAGTTACTACTATTTTATTTGCAACTCAGTGTGTAGGTATTCAAATTCTATTATGTTTTTAGATAATTTTATCTACGACATAAGAAAACATTTTTCATGTTTTAATATTTTCCTGAATTTGAACTTAATATCTTCTAAATTATACAACTCAGTAGAGTTTCTCAATAGAAATCTTAACTTGAGCCAGTCTTTTTCAGTGACCTATATCTATAAATACATTCTGAATTTGACAAAATTTCCCTAGAAATATAATATAGATATATATATCTACAACTTTTATGTTTTTTATTTTATCCAATTTTATACTTAAACCTATGAAAATTAAGACATAACATTTTACTCTTCAGGTTTACTTCCTTTACTCTAATCTAACATTTTATGTTTCAGAATTTCTTCACTAAATTAATCTACTCATTTCCATTAATTAATCTACTAATGTCATATCATATAAGTATAATTCATATTCTATTTAATTAATTAAAATTAAACAAATAATTATTTGAGTAAATTTTGAATTTTTTTACCTTAGAGAAAACTTGAAAAACTTCTTCAATTATACTTGTTTTTCTTCACTCCTACAACTTCAATAATAAAGCAAGTTTACCAAATGATGAGAATGACTTTTCCTAAACTTAATCTAAAGAAATTTTGAGAGAAAGATGAAGGGAAGAGAAAGAAAGAGATAGGGAACTTATCACAATTTTTTTTTCTTTTCTTTTTATAGAATTTTAATTAATTTTATGGCCAATAGTAATTTTAATAATTATTTTTTAGTATAAATATTTCTTAATTTATGATGTTACCTTGCTTATGTAATAATTCCCTTTATTTGTTCATTTAATAATTTTTATGGTGAATAAATTGCCAAGTTGCAAAATTTGAATTTATAAAATAAAAAAATAATATTTTTGATCTAAAATTATTCAAATCGTCGGCTCTCTTTGAGTCAAAATATTGACTTTGGATGCTAATCCTTGATTAATTAGGCTTAATTAAGCTTGAACTTGCTTATTATTACAAACTTATCATTTTTCCTGAGTTCATCTTTTTCACCTATCTTCCATTTATCTTTAGGCACTTTCTTAAATCCATTATTACTAGAGAATATTTTTAATTTACTTGTTAATGTCTTATAGTGATGTGGGAAAAAGAATTTTTTAAATCAAAATTCTATATAATTTATGTCACGACCCGTTTCCGGATCACGACGATCTTAGGGCACGGGAGATGCCAATGGCAACCGGCACCCGTAGAACCCAGTATCACATACACATTCTATAATCCACAATATATTATCCATTTTAGTTAGTTACCATCTATTCTAATATTATGTAATTCATTCTGTCATTTACTGTAATTGGCTGTAATGATCAATACATCATATCATATAATCATCATATATCTTATAATAATATCATAAACATGTATACATGTTCATTTCCTAACTAACCCATACATACCCATAGAGCAGCTAGATTATGAACATCAAAATAATAACACAAAATCATAATATATACATCAGTACTGTATGCAGAAATCCTCGGATGACAGACGACAGGATTCTGCTATCTACTCCTCTCTTGAAATGGGTAAATAAAGAAAAGGTGAGTATATAAGATACTCAGTGAATCTATATGCATCAATAAATAAACAGTAGCTAATAACGGAGCAATGTTACCAATAGGTCAGATACAGTATACATAATCAATATCAAGTTATAGAATAGTTAAGAAATAAAACATAGGCTAAGTATCATATGGAAAGACAGATAAAGGGATGGACTGTATGAAATCATACAATCTCCAGTAGAATCAGTATGGACTATATGTGAACATATAGTCTCCAATAGCATATCAATATCAATGAGTATAAGACTGATTAGGTCTTATGGCCAGGACCATAACCCCTCCTAGCTAGGGCATCAATAATACAATGTGCACATCGCCGACAGTATTTTCCCACTACCCTGTCAGGTCGGTAGTGTAACACCTTAGCCTAAACCCTAATAGGGACCTTTAGGGAAATTATTTTACTTTCTTTATGATGTGTTAATATTATATGTGAATATATGGAATATATGTATATGCATGTTATATGACCTAATTTTTAGGCCTAGAGTTGGTTTGGAGTCAGTTAGGACCTAATCGGGTAAGTTTGGAAATTTTGGTAATTGGAGGACTAAATTGTAATTTTGCATTTTTTCGAGGTTTTATAAAATTTTCAGTATATTTGAGTAAAGGAAAGAATAAAAGTGAATGTAAATGGTCTTAAATAATTTATTTGGGAAT
>CANXYC010666359.1:0-39656 GCA_948193065.1 Aleurites moluccanus | reverse complement strand
TTTTATAATATATATATATATAAAATATATAATATATATATATATATATATATATATATATATATATATATATATATATATATATATATATATATTGATTATTTTCCAGTTTAATCAATTTGATTTCGATTAAATTTTTAATCTCTAATTCTTTGTTTTTTTTTTTTTTTAATTGGTTTGATTTTAAAAACATTGATAAGAACAATAATATTAATATATTCGTAGCCTTTTGCGGTTGCCTTTCAAGTGACTCCAAGTATCCGAACTATATACATTTTAAAAAGATGAATACTTTTCTAATTAACATCCACAGAAAAAATAAAATGTAGGAGCTTAGGTCAAAACCATGGATTTTCATCATTATCATCATCATGCAATTGACTTGGTGCATGAATACTTGTATATGGAATATTTGTGTTGGTAACTCATTTTATATTTATAAGTGGGGTTGGCTATTTTGTGATGAAATTAACTATTAATATATATATATATAGAACATAAAGAAAAAAAAAAAAAAGGGGGTGCATTTGGTCAGAACTTTCATAATGATCAAAAGGGCAAATTAAAATCATAGTTGATATTTACATGGGTTGGACCTTGAAAATATATTAGGCATAATAAATTGAAGACGTTGATTATTCTTCCATGGGTTTTACCTTGAAAAATAATAGGCTTAGACTTGATTTTTTTTGGATATTTGTCAAGAAAGACAGATTGAACATAATATGGGTTTGGATTTGGTTTCTTTAGGATTTGTTGTAATAATAATAATAATAAAAAAAAAAAAGGTTTGTTACAAGCTATGGTAGAAATATATATGGGGAAAATGTAATATGTGTTTTGTAGAGAAATTAACATAAGTTATTCATTTTTATATATGTTTAAATTATTTTAAAAAAGTCAATAATGTGATCAGCATGTTGCTATCATATTTATTTATTTTTTTTAATTTCCTCTATCTCAAAAAATATCATCACATATATAATTACATTTTTACTTTTCACATATATATAATTATATTTTTACTTTTTCAATATTAAAATTATAAATTTGATAGAATAATATTTTAATATTCTCATATAAAAATATTACAATAATTAATTAAAGTAAATAATTTAATTATTGCAAATATTAGAAAATTAAAAAGTATGTAATATGAATACTTTAGATAAATGTATTTTATGATAAAAATGATAAAATTAATATAATAAACTAAAAATAATTATATTTCTTAATCTATGTATAAAATGAAATAAGACTATTTTTTAAAATTAAAAAAATATATATTTATAATATTTTAAATATAAATAGAATAATTATTTCAAATATTATAAATAATATTGTTATTATATTAAAGAATTACAAATAAAATTATCACATAAAAAATATTTAAAAATTAACTTCAGAAAATAGTTTTAATAATAATAATTTTTCATAAGAGTAATTTATTATTGATAATATAATAAAAATATAAGATAAATTATTAATTGATAGGAAAAAAAAACCCCTAAAATGAGCTTTAAAAATAAGCAGTTATGAGCTCACATTTCCAACGTGCCCATTTGACACAGCTTATGAAAAGGAAAAAATAATTTTTTTGGGTGAGAAGTTGATTTTGGCTCATTTTATAGTGTTTAGTAGATATCAAAATTAATAAAAATAATTATTTAGATAGCTAAAATTCAATTATGTGGATAAGTTAGAAATTAAAACTTTTTAAAAAAGCTGAATTTTAGATTAAACGTGTAGCTAATTTTAAAAAATTGATAGACAAAAATACTCTTATGAGTTTATAAACAGTTTTTAAATTGTATTTTATTAAACATAAACATATAATTAATTATTTTTAAAAATATCACTTTTAAAAAAATCATATGAAAAATTATTTTCATAAGCTATACCAAACTGGCCCTATAATAAAACAATAATTCAGCCAAGTTAAGTTATGAGCTCACCATATGCTATTAGTACCTCAATGGCTGTTGCTTTGTGAGATTACTAAATTAAGATGCAATGTAAAGGAACCAAATTTATAATATAATATTTCTTTATATCACAACATTTTACACTTGCTTTTTTTTTTTTTAACTTTCTAATTGAATGAGGTAATTTTGATTATTTTTCCTTAGGTTGGGTATTAATTAATATTAGACAAAATAATGAAATATTTGTAATAAAATTTTAAAATATTAATAATTATTAGATTAATGTATAAAGATAATTATACCAAGTATAATTAAGAATTTTTTTGAAAAATAATAGACTTAGACTGCATTTCATCAGAATAATAACCAATAGTTAATTTTAATTAAAATTAATAAGAATTTACCGTATATCTATCAAATATTATTGATTGGATTCTATTATGGGTTTTTTTAAATTTAATATAATTACGTTTTCATAGAAAATTTTATTAAGATTCATTTCCATATATAATTATTTAAAATAAGTAATATGAATCTTTTAATTTAAATACTCAATTATTTTAACCACACCTTCAACGACCTAAATCAAATGATTCAGCTGAAATAGACAGTTAAGGAGCTAAAAAAAATACTCCACGTGTCCAAAACCCAGAACCCTCCAAATCCACGCGTCCCAACCAACACAAGTCATCTCCTTCTTCAACCCATTGAAATAAAAACCCTCCAAATTCCGTACAACCACTCCCCAAACGACATCGCAAAATGCACCGTTTCAAAACAATCACCCACCGCTATCACACGCTCAACAATAACACCGCCATTGGATCCCTTGTCTCCGTCTTAAAATCCCGTTCCGTTATCCGGTTCACTGGCCCTGACACTATCAAGTTCCTTCAGGGTCTGTTAACCAACGATGTACGCAGATTCGGTGAACCTCCCGGTGAGAGAATCTCATCTCTGCCCACTCCCAATTTGCCTATCGTCACTGTGCCGCCTATGTACGCTGCGCTTTTGACTCCTCAAGGCAGGTTTTTATACGATTTGTTTTTGTATAGACCGACACGAGCTGAAGAGAAACTTGACAGTACTGGATCCGGACCCGGGTCGGGCACTGGTGGGTCTGTTGAATTTTTGGCGGATGTGGATACTTCGGTTCTTGATGAGCTATTGCAGACTTTTAAAAGGTGGGTTCTTCTTCCCTTCATTTTTTTTTTCCTTGTGTTTGAATGATTTCTAGTATTTGTTAGAGATGGTTTGGTTTTGGCATTATCTTTTTATTGCTTGATTTATTTGTTAAATCATATTCTATTTTGATCAAATATAATTATTGCATCTGAAGTTGCAAGCTTTTTTATCAATTGAGTTTAGGAGCATTCATGTTTGGGTTAAGAAAGAATTCCGCTTTCTTAGTTGTCCAATAGGAAAAATTGAATACCATCAGGGCATTTTTGGTTCAGGATATTGTATTGATAGTTAGTGAGGTTATTAATATTTCTCTAGGTATTAGTTATGCATAGTTATGTTGAATTTCCAGAGTACTGTAGTTTTTCTTGCTGTGTGCTTACACTAAACTTCTGAGTTGTGTTTAGTCGGTTTTAGTAGCAAATGTTATTTATACTGAAGATTGCTTACAAACTGTTGCCTGCCTACTTTTGTAAAAATGAACTAACTGGATCAGCTACTTAGTGCCGATTAAAAATAGCAACTTAAGTGGAAATGGTTCCAAAATTGCAATGTGTAGACATCCGCATCTCACCAGGTAAACAGGAGATAGTACATGCAGCAAGCATCTAAGAAATTTTTACTCAGTAATTGATAAGAAATAAACAAGCTTTACATTTCTGTAGGTCATTCTATAAAATGGGCATGAAAATTGAAATGGTTTTTGATAATTGTTTCTCTAGCAGTTTGATTGCGCAAAATTTATACTTTTGTCTCCTTTTATCCCCCATCTATCCCTTCTCTCTCTCTTTTTTTTTTTTCTTTTTTTTTTTTAAAAAAAAAAAAAAACTTGTTACTTGATACAAGGGTCTGGAAGCAAAACTTGATTCTTAACTTCTAGTCTCTGATCTGCAGATACCGTTTGAGGTCTAAGGTTGAGATTGACAATGTGGCAGAAGAGTTCTCTTGCTGGCAGCGCTTTGGTGGGAAACTGGGTGAAAAATCCAGAGTTGAAGAAGAACCAGAGGCAGCAAGTGTTGGCTGGGGCTCAGGTATTGATCGTTCTGCCCAGTCAACTGCACATGGGGATGAGAATGGATGGCAATGGTTTAAGGATCCTAGATTGGAATGCCTTGGTTTCCGGGGAATCTTTCCGTCCAATAAGATGCGTGAGTTCTCTGAGCCTCTTCTGCTAGTGAGATCTTTGCTTGAATACTTTGGCACCTGACTTATTAGGCTGGAAACCATATAATCTTCTGATTAATTCAGCTGTGATTCTTTATTTTCAAGTTCTTATTCGCTAAGATTTGGTTGGTTTCAGCACCTTTGGTTGAGGCTGACAAAGAAACAGATGAAGAAAATTACTTATTATGGAGAATAGAGAATGGAGTTGCTGAAGGCTCAAGTGAGATTCCAAAAGGTGCATCTGATTGCTCCGTTTGGATGTATCTTGTCATCTCCCCTATTTACAGAATGTACCAAATTGACTCTTCAATCTGAACTTATTATGTTGTTTAGGTGAAGCAATTCCACTTGAATACAATCTTACAGCTTTGAATGCCATAAGCTTTGACAAAGGGTGCTATGTGGGTCAAGAGCTTATTGCTCGCACACACCATAGGGGGGTCATTCGCAAACGTTTGCTTCCTCTGATGTTTTTAGATGATAGCGGGAAAGGTAATTTACTGTCCCATAAATTCTATGATATTCATTATATTTGCATATTCAGAGCGGTTTTTTTTTTATAACTTCATTTCAGAGGTAAAGCAGAAAGTTGCTTCTGGCTCAGAAGTGATTGATGCCACATCTGGCAAGAAGGTTGGGCCTGTGACAACTGCACTTGGTTGTCGAGGGCTGGGTCTTTTGCGATCGGAGGAAGCATTTAAAAAGTCAGGTTCCTTGACCATACAAGGGAAGGAGGATGTGAAGGTTGAGGCTATTAGACCAAAATGGTGGCCAGCTGAATGGTTTCCAGAGCATCAACACCATAGTGCAGTTGCTTAAAATGGTAGCTTAGAAGGCCAGGGTTCCATGTTTTTTGGCTTGATCAATGCTGCAAATTGCTGGCCTTTTCACTAGCAGTGCAGTTATCCCAATTCTCACATGGCCAAAAACTTGGAACTTGTTTCATGCTTATTCATATGATAGAAAATAAGAGGATGTTAAATATATGTTGTACGAGTCCTTTTACATTCATTTATATCACAAAAGTCAGTTCAAGATTTATTTCTCAATATCTAAGAAAATGTAACTGTTGGTCTGGAACGTCCATGGAATTTTTTATCCTAGGACAAATTTTGGCAGGAATTTATTGTCAAGTAAAATTGGGCTCTTTATAGTCCCTGGATTAACATATTTTATTCATCTTATTTATTTATTTTTGGTTTTTTTTTTTTTTTGGCGGAGAAAAAGGAGGGAGAAGGATTTGAATTTGAATCTGTGGGTGGGTTTCTGCAGCTGATATTTTTCTTTTCATTTTCACATCAATATTCCTGGTGTAGAAGTTAATGTAGCATGATTTATGACACGGAAGTTGTCTCGCGCTTGCCTTTGCCATCATCTCACGGACAATTAGTAACAGTGATACTTCCATGTGTGGTATGTCCTGTATGGTGCCACTGGAATAACAATTCAGTGATCCAAGCTCAAATCTTGGCATCTCTCCTCTCATTTTATATAAATTTTTTTATGAGAATTTTGTGGAACTTTTGATCATTTGGTGTACCCAAAAATAAAAAAAAATCTTTCTTAGAGCTTCAAACTGTGAATGAATTCGTGGAGATCGCAGAATGTACAATGATAACACACGCAATCAACTACTTTAATTAAGAGAAGAAACTAATGATAAAATTACAGATCTTTTCTTTTCCAGAGATATTACAAGGGGTTGTTCCAGCTTCTCATAAAAGTCGAGGGAAAATCTATTATTAAGATAAAATCACAGGATTTTGCTGCTTCAAAAATAATCCTATCAATCTACTTAAGTTTAACAAAAGGCAATCATCTTTTTTCACATATGCTGTAAGCCTTGCACTCAATATTGAAGGCGCATGTTTAACAATTAGTACGAGCAATATCTGATCTTCCACAGCAGTCTGTGGAGTAGGTGTAGTCTCCTTGTGCGCTTAGTATCATCAACTTCTCAGTATTCCAAAAATTAAATATGGCAATCAAGAACCAGCATCGCTTTTGTTCAGCTCGTGAATCACTGCTTCCATGGTTGGTCTGTTCTCAGGAACCTCTTGGGTGCAAGCAAGAGCAATTTTTGTCAGCTTAGCTGCTTCTGATTCAGAGAAGTTTCCTTTAAGATTGGTGTCTATAACATCTTCGTATCTGTTAGATGCAGCTGCCAAGCGCATCGAGCTGGAAAGCATCTGGTGACCAGAGAGGATTTGGAGGATGATCACTCCAAATGCATATATGTCGCCTTTCTCGGTAAAATGTCCAGTAGTTACGTATTCTGGAGCTAGGTATCCCATGGCAGCACTTATTTTTAGCGCTAAGAAGACAATGTCATCTGCTAGAAGCTTCGGAAGGCCAGAGTCGGCAATCAATGGGTTGAACTGCTGATCAAGAAGAACTTTCTCGACAGATATGCGTCGATGGATTATGGCTGGTTTGTTGGCTTCACTGCTGTGCAAATATCCAATACCTGTTCGATACAAAACAATAATGTCAATGTATACAAACTGAAAATGAGAAGGTTCTTGGTCCATTGTACCATATAGCATACATTTGAATCTCTAAAAAAATTCAGAATTCCATTTTCACCGACTCGGAGAAAGAAAAAAATCAATTCCTTTCATCATATGCTCCAGAAGCTGCACCACGTAGGCGACAGCTGCTGCTGGTGGAGCAAATTGAAACTTGCTGATCCGAGTAAATGACATTGTAGACAATGGTAGAAAAAACTGACCTTTTGCAATGCCATTGATAATGGAAACCCTCATGGACCAGTTGAGAATATGGCTGCTTCCATCTTCTACGTCAAGATATTTTGACAGGCTTCCTTTAGGAGCAAAATCATAGATGAGAAAACATTCACCCCTACCCCTGGAACAACAAAAACCTCGCAGCCTTACAAGGTTATCGTGTCTTAGAGATGTTAATAATTTCAAGCCCTTTACAAATTCATCTTCCTCGGACTTGCAACTTGTTATGTTGATGCTTCTAATTGCTACAACAGAACCATCTCTAAGTATTCCTTTGTAAACAGATGAGAAGCTGCTCTTTCCCAATAAATTCACCTCAGAGAAGCATCGAGTAGCAGACTCGATCTCCTCCAGGTTGAATCTATAGTTATTTAGACAATCCTCAGAAATTCCGATGCCATTTCGACAATCTCCAAATGGATCCCACCCATTAGCATACTCAAGACTCACAAGTGGAGAAGCGCCAGCTCTTGGGAACTCCTTAGCCTGGTCGGTGCTTAACCGTCCATCGGAAGGGTCAGATGTATTACTAATCTTCTGTTTTTTCCGGCGATAAAAGAAAACGATCAGAAATCCAGCACCGATCAACATAATGGTGGCTGTTATAACCCCTGCAACAATGGCAATCTGTGGAAATTTGGACGAATTTGAACAGTTGGTTTGGTTGCAAGGTGCATTGAAAACTGCAGACACGGGGATAATTTTTTTAGTAGCGTTGTCTATAACTGGTCCTGAGGGTTCAACTTGATTGACATTCATGTTATCGTATGCAGTGCAAGCTCTGAGAAATGGAAACCCAACTCCACATAAACCTTTATTGTTCTTAAACTGAAACCCTTCATTTAATCTCTGCAAAGCTTCAGTTTATATTATCAAAAACTAAAGTCAGTCTAAGCCAATAACATGCACAGCAAAAATTCAGGAAAACCAAAATGTATTCAGTAGGCCGACTTCAAAAATATACTCAATTTGAAAGTTAAAAACCAGAAATAAACCTACCAGAAGGAACCATTCCAGAAAGAGAATTGTTACGGACATCAAGCACTTGCAATTGAGGAGCATGAGCTATCGTTGGAGGAATTGGACCAAAGAAGTGATTAAAACCTAAATCAAGCCTTCTCAACATCCCCAAGTTCCCTAAGCTGGCTGGAATTTGATCAGTTAGTCTATTATATTGCAATGCAATTACAGTTAGCCTCTTCAAGGATCCCATCTCTGTTGGTATTTTACCTGTTAGCTGGTTACAACATAGCTCTAAAACTACAAAACAAAGAAAATGAGAGTTAAACCAAAATGCAGAAGGCCTGAGCCTAAAGCAAGTAGTTTACGGATATAAAATAGAATTTGGGTAACAAAAATTTAAATCCCCTCCTTATCATATCTGACTCTTTAGCCATAAATGTCTATTGCCAAAAACAATGAAAAACCAGATAAATAAGCCTTGAACAAAATTATGTCCAACCAAACTGAATTGTTAACCTCAATGCACTATTTGAGTCAAAGGTTTGTTTTTTGCATAGCAAAAACATTAAACATAAAAAAGAAATAAGAAATAACTGAAATAACAGAGAGAACCCACAATTTTTACAAGCAAAACTGTTCGTTCTATTTTCTACACGCCACTGCTTAGATATCATTGACTCAATTTTGATTTTAAATTCCACTACTAACCTTGGAGGCTAGCCATGCCACCGATCTCAGGGGGAATGGTGCCAGAAAGATTATTTACATCGAGATAAAGATCAGTCAACTCCGTCAAATTTGCCAACTCTTTCGGTATTTCTCCAGACAGCGAGTTATAATGCAAGTAGAGACCCGACAAGCATTTAAGCTCTGCCACCGCAGGTGATAACTTGCCTGAAAGACCCTTCCCCTGCAGCGAAATGTTGGCCACTTTACGGTGCTCATTGCAAGCAACCCCCTCGAAAGAGCCACCGCAAGGATCGCCGTCGACAGTCCAAGATTGCAAGAACTTGTTGGTAGGGTCTAAAGCAGACTTTAGCTCTATTAAAGCTCTTAGCTCAGCATTTCCACAAACACGTAGCGGAATTGCTAATGCAAGCAATAGAGTGATAAGGAAGTGAAAGTAGAAGAACCCCATGTTTATTTTTGCCTGCAAGATCCTCTCTTTTCACTCACTCAAATTAAACAGGGAATAAAAAATCCATCTTTACGCTTGCATCAAAATTCTCTCTCTGTGGAATTTTTGCACTGCACCATGTTCCTTTTGAGGTAGGCTAATAGACCTGTTATGGACTCAACTCTCTTTCTTTGTGTCTCTTCTGAAACTTAGTCTCTTGACTTGTTATTGTTGACATCTCTCTGTGTAATATGGAGAAATCTTGTAGTTTTTAGAGCATCAAAAGAAGCATATAATACTTGCTCACCTAGTTCTATTCTTTTCCTCCCTGTATTTTCTCCGTCCTACAAGCCAGTGGCAAATACCGAACAGCGCAAAACAGAACTTCGTATTGCTTCCCCATTTTTCTGATTTGAAAAATATTTATCTATTTATTATTTTAGCAAAAATATTTATTTTAAATTTTTAAATATTTAACAATGAAAATCGGTTTTAAATATATTAATATTTTTTAATAAAATATATATTTACCATTAGATTATATCTCAATATGTATTTTAAAAAAATATATTATAATATATATGCAAAAGAGTTTTATTTGTTATAATTAAATAAATTTCATTTTAAAGTATAAACATATTGTAAAAAAGAAAAATTATCCCATTTAATTAAAATTTTCCTGCAAAACACAATTATATGTTAGGTTTAAGAAAAGAAGAATCCGATGAATAGTTACTTTTTGTACGACTTACACATTCACATTTGGAATTTTATGTTAGATGTGTATGAATACATACATTATTAAGTGATAAGAAAGTGAAGAAGATAGGGTGACAGGTTGGCTATGATAGCGGTGACTATTGGATTGATGTCTACCGTTGATTTTCAAAATGCAATGTTATGTGATGTCATAGCAAGTGGGTCCCTGCTTGATATGAGCAATTGCTTTCCTTTTTAGATGGGGAAAACTGGCGAACAGTGATAAAGAAACTGACTGTGATGTTTGTTGTTAATGCTATTATGCATTTTTGTCAAAGAAGTTGATAAAAAGTAAAAACCAAACTCCCCATCTGACCAATTGCTACACAAGTAGGAAGATCTCCTGTAATTATTTGAGAAATTCCAACATTGAATTTCAAAATGGGATTGTAGATTGTCAAAATATATATATATATCAGAGAGGAATCAGTAAAATAAATTTTAGATAGACTAAGAAAAAATTTTAATGTAAAAAAGTTAAATTTAAATAAATTAAATAAAAAAAATTTTGTAAATTAATAAAATTTTATTTACTGGTATAATATCACATTGCTACCTCATTTATAATATACTTCAACAGAAAAAAATACAAAGAGTATGTCATTATATTCCATTATAATAGACATTCTTCGTTTTTTTTGTATTTATCATTTAAAATTTTGTATATATATTAAAATATTTATTAATTAGATTTAAAATAATTTATTTAATTTTATATTTTTAATTTTTTCTTAAATTAAATTATTATATTCTAATTAAATATTATAAAGATAAAATAAAAAAAAATTAATAAATATTATTTTAAAAATTTAAAATAATAATTAAAAATATAAATAAATAAATTTTAAAAATGATAGATAAAAAAAAAGGATGAAATATATATTAATAGGATAAATAATATATGATGGAAGTGGCAGACACGTTAAAATTTCAAATTCAATTAGAGGAGCCATCATTGCTTAATTTATTGTGATAATAAATTAGGCATTTTCTATATAATTAATGCTATTTAAAAAAGTATAGAGTTATGATTCACCAATAAAGATCAAAGATAGTCAAGGCATGTTAGGTTCCTCTTTTTCTCGAAGGATAGTGTGGAGCTTGAAAAGGGTTTAGAGGTCAATGGGTGGGAAACCTAACCCCGGCACACACATTTCATCCCACATGGAGTTTGACTAACCCATCTATGCAACAGAAATTAATACCCCCGTACGGCAATTCAATACAACCTCTAGTGTTTTTTTTTTAATACTAATGATGGTGGGGTAAAATTAATTAGCATTTTATCAAAAAAGTAGTACACAGGTTGTTTTAACTTTTACTAAATGTTATATTGTTGTTACCGACAATAAAATTACTAAGTAATTATTTATGATGTTTTATTTAATATTTTATCTCTTATATTATATATTTTTTTATATAATTTATTATTTTTTTAATATTTTAATAATTAATATTTTTTTATAAATAATATGATGTATGAATAAATATATAAAATAGGAGATAAGAAATTAGATACAATAAAAAATTTAAATTAAGTTATTCAATAAATAACCTAATAATGACAAACTATGATGTTAAAATCAATCAAATAAGAATAAAAATAAAACAGGATTAACAATATATCACTATTAAAAAATTGTACCCAAAAGCACTAAACAAAATTAACTTAGTGGGACAAAGCTATTAATTAATTAGACATAAAGTTGATGTGCATTAATTAAAAATAAATCTTTATAAGGAGATACTCAATCATGGTCCACAATAAAGTATGTTGCTAACATTACAATTTGAACAATGGAGCTACAGTTCAACCGTCCATCTTTATCATTGCTTTAATATCCACCAACAACCACCTAAGTCATGTATGTATGCAATTTAATAAATTAGAAAAAAAAGGGGAAAAAGACAATTAGGTTTAGTGGGTGATAAATTAAAATAAAAAAATTGAAAAGAAAGGGAACTTATTGTTGAAAATTTTCCTCCACCATTCTCGATTAGATTGAAATGAAATAGATTAGTATATTTGTGATGAAGAAAGCAACTGAAAATTTCAAATATGGCAGCAATTTCTTAATGGCATAAAAGAGAATATGCACACGTATGCGAAGAAATTTTTAGCAGGCCAATCTTGATTTAAAGGCACATAAATAAACTTTTCAAGCTCCTTTGTGTTTTAATTTCTCAATTTGAAAATTTTTGGGATAATTATTATTTTTCTCATGTAAAATAATCTGATATATTAAATTTTTCTTAATTTTTTAAAAATATATTAAATTATTTATGACGAATGTCACAATATATTATTAATTTTTTCGTTTAATTTTATCATTAATCAACTATATAAAGATAGTAAAAAAATAAAAATACATTTATTCTTTAATTTTAATTAATTACATTCTATTTTTATTTTAAAAAGTATTTTTTAGAGTTAAAAAATATATTTTCATATTTTTGATAAATTTGAAAATAAAAATAAATAAAAATATTTTTTAAAAATATTTTTATTTTATTTTTTAAAAAATAAAATTTTTTTATTTGTATTAAAAAATTTAAAAAGAAATAATTTAATTTCTTCTTAAATTATATTTTAAAATAAAAAATAAATAATATTTTTTAAAAAATATTTTTATTTATTTTTTATTTTAAAATTTATCAAAAAATATGAAAATAAATTTTTTAACTCTAAAAAATATATTTTAAAGCAAAAATAAAATGTAATTAATTAAAAATAAAGGGTAAAAATATTTTTTTTTTACTGTTTATATAGAGTCAACTAACGATTGACTAATGGCAAAATTGAATGAAAGAATCTGATAGTATATTATGACATTTGTTAGGAAGGAGTTAATATATTTTTTAAAATTTATGAAAAATTTAGTATATTAATTCTGAAAAATAACAATTAACCCAAAAATTTTTGACTTTTTTATTTGTAAAGGCACTTTCCAATTTGAAAATCTTATGCTTTTTTAGTCACGAAATTTGTTCAAAAACATATCATTTATGCTGAGATTTATATATTTATAAATAAGATTTTTTTATTTATCCATTAATTTTAAAAATTTAATTATAATAAAAAAAATTATTTACATAAAGTATAAACTTATTTCATACAATAGATTGATGTGTAATGATATATTTTAATAAATATAATTTTTTTTTATTTTTTATCTAATAAAAATATATTATTTTATTTATTTTTATTTTATTATATTGATATACACACTTAATATAAATAATAATAATTTTTATATAATTAATTAAATAGAGTTATTTTCAATTTTTTTTTTAATTTTATTGTGAAGGGACTTGAAAAAGTAATTACAATAAAAAATCTTACTTTAACCTTTATATGGGTTAGATTTGTTTTTTTTTATTTTTAAGTTTGATCTCTCGTTGGGCTAGATATCAGGGATATGTTTCATCTTTTTTGCGTTGTAACTATTGCAAAGGATAACTTTTTTTAATGACGACATAAGATGTGTATCGTTACAACGTAAAAGAATCAATTATAAAATATCTCTGAGTTTTATTTTTTATTATATATATTTTAATTCTTATGATTTCAAAATAATAATTTTAATTTAAAATTTAATATTTTTTAAAAAAAATTAAACTTTAATTAATAATCTCAAAAAAAATTACAGGTAAAAGAAAAAATGAAACATAATCTCATTCACAAACATCTGTTAAAAAATTAAAATTAAAGTATGAGCAGTTTCTTTCATTAAATATCTAATAATAAAAAAAAATAACTTTCAAATTTTGAAATAAATTAAGATAATCATCAATCACTAAACCTACATAAAAAAAAATATTTGAAAAAATGTCATTTAGAGCTTGAAATATTAGCCGATAATTGATCGGAACATTTATTAGTCACTCAATATTTTTAATTATTAATTTTAAGATTAAAATATAATTTTTAAATATAATTATTAAAATATATGAATATTCTTAAACTCATAAATGAAAATACATTTGTTTTTAATAAACTTGCAAATTGATTTGAAAAACAATAAGATAAAAAAAGAAAAAAGAAATACCAAGTTGCTAATAAATAATTTTCAAAATATGAAGAACAACATGGCAATTTTCATTGACTGCGACAAGGCAAAGGCAAAGTGGGCTCTGAGTGGAAGCATGTTGCAGAGTGCAAAGTTCCAAGTAATAATTTGACTTAAGGACTGATGGATTTGCATCTTCTTTTAAAATGCTGTGTGTGTGTGTTTATATATATATCTGTTTGTTTGCTTTATGAGTGCGCATGAGCATAATGATTTCCATTTTCCATCTGGTTACTGCGCCATGGAAATGGAATCATCTTTTTCTACTGATCTATTTGTAGGATGAAATTCTATAGTATATATACATTGATAAAGATACACAGCTACATATTAGTGTAGTTTGTAAATGTTATCCCACTAGAAAAATACTTTTTTTTTTAAATCATTTGATAATAAATTTAATTAGGTTATATATGTAATTAGATTATATACCAATTCATGTGTAATTAAACAAAATTATCGTCAAAATTATCAAGAAACCAACAATTATATTTAGATTTATGAATAAATTCATCCTGAATTTTGTGTGATTTTGCAATTATACCATTTTTTTCCCTTAATTTATTAATCTGAAAATTTAGTTATAATTTTATCCTATAATATAAATGAAAAATAATAATAATCATATTTTCATATTAATTTAAAATAAAAAAGTGAAATTAATGTTAAAACTTATTATATCATATTATCAATTTAATGTTTAAATTTTGATAGAAATTAATTAGGTTCTTTAATTTTTGTGAATTTGATAAATTATTTAAATTAATGATTTAATTAATTAAATTTATAAAGTTAAAGTGCACAATTAACTTAATTTAAAATTGATAATATGATATAATGAATTTAAAGATTATTTTCTTAAATTTATCTATTAAGCATTACATTTGATGATAACTGTATAATATATATACTATTTATTTATACAAGTTTCTTAAAAAGTAAAATTTTTAAATTACTAAAAAAATATATGACTTTTAATATAAAAGATAAAAATTAATTCACCTAGTCCTTAATTTTATTAGATTAAAAATTGTTCTTTTTATTTCAAATTAAAATAAATATATAAATTTATTATTATTATTATTATTGTTATTCAATTATCCTTATGTTGATTTGATTATATGATAGTTAATTAATCATATTCTTAATTATATATGAATTTATATTTTAGATTTTAATAAAAAATTTAAATAGTAATTATACTAATGTAAATATATGAGTCTTATGTATAAAAAATATACAAAAATATGGTATGTTCAATTTATTCTATTTTTCTTTTTATACTTCATATAATTTAATTATTTTGATTTATATTGTTTTATGCATAATTTTTGAGAAAAATTATATATTTGTTAAAGCAATTGTTTTTTATTAATTTTTTTTGAAGTACGTAAAGAAAAATATATGAAACTAAAAAATCAACTAAAACATCTTTTATTACTTTGATAAGTCTTTGTTATTGTTTTTAAATAATAAAAAAAACCATCATAAAAAATCTAAAATTTTATTGAAACAAGTTTAAATTCTTATTTAAAAAAAATTACATACCATTATGTTTTGTTTAATATTTAATCTTTAAAATATAAAAATATTAAATAATTAATTAATTAACAAAAAATAGTCAAAATAAAAATTTATTATATATATATATAATAATATTTTAGTTTTACATTTTCAATATATATATATATATATATATATATATATATTATAAAATTTAAAACAATATTTTATTATATTTCAATATTACAAAATTTTTAAAAATTTATATATTTATAATTAAGATAAATCACAAGTTTGAAAAATAGTTAAATAATATATGGCTAATTACTATTTTTTCTTTATAAAATGACCTAATACACTAAATCCTGCATAACCTTTCAAAAATACACTAATTCCCTCTAACAAACGTCTCATTATATTAGTATGCTATTCCGTCTAATTTTATTGTTAACCAACTCTAAAATAGTCAATAAAAATAGTAAAAATATATATATATATATTCTTACTCTTTATCTTTAATTAATTACATTCTATTTTTACTTTAAAAAATATTTTTTAGAGTTAAAAAAATTTATTTTTCATATTTTTTGATAAATTCAAAAAATAAAAAATAAATAAAAATATTTTTTAAAAAATATTTTTTATTTTAAAAATAATTTAAGAAGAAATTAAATTATTTTTTTTTTAAATTTTAATACAAATAAAAAAATCATTTTAATATTTTTGACAAATTTGAAAAATAAAAGGTAAAAATATTTTTTAAAAAGTATTTGTTATTTTTTATTTTCAAGTTTTTATTTTTTAAAAAATAAAATAAAAAATATTTTTATTTTTAAATTTGTTAAAAATATGAGAATGCATTGTT
This sequence comes from Aleurites moluccanus, assembly GCA_948193065.1. NCBI lineage: Eukaryota > Viridiplantae > Streptophyta > Magnoliopsida > Malpighiales > Euphorbiaceae > Aleurites > Aleurites moluccanus. The sequence goes on along the minus strand of CANXYC010666359.1, from coordinate 23,361 downwards.
CAACTCTAAAAAATATTTTTAAAAGTAAAAATAGAATGTAATTAATAAAAAATAAAGGATATTTATATTTTTTTTTATCATTTTAAAATTGACTAATAGTAAAATTAGATAGAAAAATCTAATAATATATTGTGATATTTATCAGGAATGAATTAATATATTTTTGAAAAATTAGAAAAAATTTAGTGTATTAATTAGCCAAATAATATATAAGGCACATTAAAATTTGCTAGCTATAAAAGATTGTACACAATCCAATGAAAGTGGATGATGTTTCCAATTGTTATTATTAGAGCCCCATCCTTAAGGCCTTAAAATGGTTCAAGATAATTCAATGACTTCATTCCAATCAGTTTCACTCTTTAAAAAATGTCTCACATGCCATTAATACTGCTAGGCATATATAACGAAAGAAAACTTTAAAGAATGAAAATTAAAAATTAATTACCATAACACATCTAGTGGGATGAAACTTTTGGGCCAGCACAGTTGCTGAGTAAGGCTTTCACTGATGGGCTGGGTCAGCCGAGTCGCATGGGCAAATTACCAATAACACACTAACAATTGTAAAACTACTGCACTTTCTATATATACCCATAATGGGTTTTTGGTCAGTGGAGTCATAATAATATTTTTCACTTATTTCAGGTTTAGGCTATGCATTTAACAAATTATCTATATTCATTGGTTATGGTAGTAATAAGAGATTAAAAAATTTAAAATAATTTGCTTCGCAAGATTGATATGAATACGTGATGATTTAAAATTATTATAAATATAATTTTAAATTTTAAATATATAATTATAAAAAAATATAATATTAAATTTTTAAATACTTAAATATTTTAAACGATTAATTATTCAAATGAAACATGAAAAAATTTATTCTATTTATTTCAATTACAATAATTTTGAATTAATTGACACATTAATTAAAATTAAAATTCTCTTAAGTGAATTTTCACTCTAATGACATGAAATTAAGTTGTTTAATTTTTATTTTCATTTATTAAGTCATTAAGATTTTTATTTTAATTTATTAATTTCAATTTATTTAAAATAAAATATTCAATATAAAAGATTATCTTTAATGTCTTATTATATGGTCCAGACAGAAAAAAAATTTCCGGTCCAACACCTTATTTGTAATTACCAATTATAATCCATGGATTAAGAAATTAAAATCTTCCATTTTAAAAAAAAAATAATTTTTACAAAAATTATTCCACCTTTTGTTACATTATTTTAGAAAAAAATATAGTGGGACCTGTCTTTACATCCTGTAACTTAACTGATTCCATTACAATTTCAAACGTGGACGAATGATTGCCCAGCACAAGTTCCCGCTTATCACCATTAATTCCTTCAAACAACGTTGCTTATTTCCACAACTACAAAACAAAACCGATATCGTTTTCAAAGTAAAAAAAAAAAAAAAAAAAGCATCTAAACGACGCCGTCTCTTTCTCCCTCTAAATAACATAAAAACCTTCTTCCCATTTCATCATTTCGTCCAAAATCACGCACACAACGCGCACCACCATTTCCGGACGAGGAGAGGAAAATAATTGGGAAACCATTTTTCGCGAGAGAGACGACCGGGACCCGAATCCGAACCGGAAAATGGGCAAGGATCTAAGCGATGATCAGGTCTCATCCATGAAGGAAGCTTTCACGCTTTTCGACACCGACGGTGATGGCAAGATCGCCCCATCCGAATTGGGGATCCTAATGCGTTCTCTCGGGGGAAACCCGACCCAAGCCAAACTCAAGACCATAATCGCTGAGGAAAAGCTAACTGCTGCTTTCGATTTCCCTAGATTTCTGGATCTCATGGCCAAGCACATGAAACCTGAGCCGTTCGATCGCCAGCTCCGCGATGCGTTCAAGGTTCTCGACAAGGACGGCACTGGGTTCGTTTCCGTAGGGGATCTGCGCCACATTTTGACTAGTATTGGAGAGAAGTTGGAGCCAGCCGAGTTTGATGAGTGGATCCGGGAAGTGGATGTCGGGTCGGATGGGAAAATCCGCTACGAGGATTTCATTGCGAGGATGGTAGCCAAGTGATGCAAGATCCGTTAAGAACTGTGTTTTTAAAAAAAAAAAAAAAAATCAGAAGTATTTTGGGTAAGGTTTGCCTTTCGTTTTTGGTTTGGGAAAATTAAGGTTTGTTTGGGTATTAATGTGATGGTGTTCGTCTAATTATTGAATTAATTCTAAGTTTTTTAATTAAAGATTTTGGGGCTTTCTAAATATGTTTTGATGTTTATAATGTCCAGTTAATATAACTGAATCTGTGTACTTCCAGGCCATTTAAATATGCTGCTTTTGTATTTGGCTTTATTGAGCCTGAAAAATTAATTTAATCTGTTTTTGTTTAAGATTTTTCTTTTTCTTTATTTTTTCCTTTTCTGGCATTTCCTTATAATGAACTCTGAATCTGTTTTGTTGCTTGCTAGGAACTAGACCCTTTCATTTGGTAATATAGGATATCCGGATAAGTCTTGCTAGTTATTGTTTTCTTACCTCCAAAAGCTTGGCTGATCAAAATGCTTGTGGAGATTAGCAGTAGTAGTTTCTAATACCCTAGAAACTTATGTAAATGTATCTTGTTGGTTAGTTGGCTTTGCTAAACCTTATTTATGACTGATTTTGACCTTGTGTCGGTTACATATGGTTTAATGTTCCTGATTGAGTGCAGTTTTTCTCTAGTTATTAATTTTTATTTTTTAAATGAATAGTGAGATGACCAGCTTGTAGTTGCAAGGAAAATAGATTATGCATAAAATGTGGCAAAATGTTTAGAATCATACCCTTGAGAACTCAATTTGGCAATGGGAGAGAGGATAGGTGCTGCTATTTGGAGCACCAAACTATGAGAATATCAAATGAGCTTTGAACTTGGCAGCTTGCATTGAGGAATTGTAATCTAGCAAGTTGGTTCAAAGCAGTAGAAGCTGGTCCTTCCTGAGATTGTCCATTCTATAATTGAGCAGTCTTGGGTTTTAGTTGATTTCCTTAGTTTATGATGACTGTTATTTTCATGGTTTGATTCAATTCAGATTTAGGCATTCAGCATGATATTTCATTGTGTTGATTATAAAGCTATGCTGTGGTTGTTGAAAGGAAGTTGTGTTTGATCGAACAAATGGTTTCTTTTTTGAGAGATTGGAGTCTGGTTTTGATAGAAAGTGCAACTACTTTATTGAATTTAGCTGATGCAAGGATGAATTTAGTGACATAACTTTCTCGTTCTTTGTAGCTTGGTTTCACATGGGAATCATCAACTGAACTTGTTAATTTATTTTTCAAGTTAAAATCTTGTTGCATGGTTACTGTTGGGAATGCATGTTAACTCAATTCTTTGTTTTCTTTTGAATATAGAACCTTGAAGGAAAATTGGGGAAGCTCTGGTTAATATGTATTTACATAGCTGATGTAACTGTGGAAGTTCCCTTTTTTTAGAATGGTATCATATTATGTCTCTTTTAATTGGTATATCATTACATAGCTGTTGCTTCTCATCAAGAGAGTTACTTTAGCTGTTTATTTTGATGTATTTCAATAAATCACCATGTTATCCTTGCATTCAAGATGAATTAATGTCTAAACAAGCAAATATATTTCTTTGCCCTGGAGCTATTGAAGAAAAAAGAAACAATTCTTTATTCTATTTTATGTTATCTGATGGCTTTTAGTGTCTCATACGTCTAATTTTTTGTAACCAAAAATTTTTGATATGATTTATGAGCTACATGTTCACTAAAGTTTCCTAATTTCATCTTCCCTTTTTTCTTTTTCTTTTTTTTAAAAAAAGTCTTTTTTCCTCTTCTCTGATTTCAATTACATTTCATTGTTTTGAAAGTTAAATGCTCTATTTAGAATTTCTCATTTTTTTTCTATTTATGGATATATATACCACCTTCTTTTAGAATGTTCATTTATTTATTTTTAATTATTAATACAAAAAAATGGTAATAGAGACCCCAAACTTAGGTGGTCAGACGATCTAACCCAAAGTCTTATTTCTTCATATGCCTTTTAGTTTTTTGCTCATTAGAATCTCGTATTAATTTTAAAATTAAAATGAAAATGAAAATAAATATTTAAGTTTAGAGAATTACATTTTAAATTTATTTTTCTTATAGTATTGTTGTGTAATCCTGGATTGTAACAAGCCTAGTAGAGGTCTCTGCGCTTTCCCTTCTGTACAAGGCAATGTATATCTGAGTACTTTCAGTTGTTAAATTTGATTCAAACTCTCGATTAGTAACTGAGAATAATTCTTATACGGTTCAACTGAAAATAGGAATTTCTTCGTCAATAAATTATAAAAATTGCTAAAATCTGTACATAATTAGTATAAAAACAGTAAAAATTTAATGATATTTATGTATATGTTGAAATTCAATGATCAGTCATTAATGGCAGACTTCCCTAATCTGCAGCTGAAGCATGGATTGAGGAGGCTGATGTGTCAAAAATATATTAGTGTGCTTTTTAGAATTTAAAAAAAAATTATAAAAATTTTTAAAAATCATAATATTATAATATTCGTTGTAACGAATCCAATAATATATTTTTGTATAAAATAAAAATCAAATGGATTCAAAAAATGTAATATAAATGTATTAAATTTAGACCATTAAAATTTAATGATCTAAATTTAACACACTTCTAATATATTATTTTAGATCCATTTGATTTTTGTTTTATACAAAAGATATGTAATTAGATTCGTTATAATTACTATAATATTATGATTTTTTAAAAATTGTACAAAAATTTTTTAATCTCTAAAAAATCAACACAATAGGAACTAATTTGTTTTTGGCATATCAGCACCTCGTCCTTGAAGCATGGGCTGCATATATTATCAGAGACAGGAGTTTTGCCAAATCAATTCTGGATCAGTATCTGCCTTTTGATCAAGGTATGATAGGGCTCAAAAAATGGATAAAAAAGAAAAATTCTAACATTTAAATTATGAAAGAAATTTGAATGCCAAATATACAAATGTACAACAAAATGTCAAACAGAACAACTGGGTCTCAGCCAAAACACTAGCAACCTCCAAGAGAGTCAATTTGCATCAAATGCTTGTGGAAACTTGGCACACCTAAGTGAACAGCCATGTCCGAATGTCTATGTTACACTGGTTGCCAGAGTTTCTGAAAACAATTTGGTTGTAATGTACAATGATTGCACATAATGGGAAATTAAAAACGGAAGAAAACTCTCCCAAGTAGACTGCAAAATGCTTTCAGTGGTTATAATTTCCTTCTTCAACGATTCATAAAGATGTGAAATATCTTCCTGACCAATGAGAAAAACTTTTGCCTTACTAAGGAGTTGCTGGTCCATAGTATGTGTTTCTGAGCTTTCTGTAGCAGGAGGTAACTGATTTTCTCCAGATTGACTTTCAGAGCTTTCTCCATCTTTGGGCTCATCTTCTGGATCTTCTTTCTTGTCCTCCTTTTTGCTGTGACTCCCACCAGTGCCATCTTTAGGGATGCCACGGACCAAGTCTGTTCGAGCTTCAACCCCTACTCGTCGTAGGTGTAGCTACATTATGCATATAAATAATTAAAAATACAGCATATGTTGGCAGGCAGAGCATATTGAAGGAAACAGTATGTTCTATCAACCTGAAGATGCAAGTTAACTTCATCTGGGCGAGAAAGAAATGGGAAATCGCCTCCTGTTTTCAAGTAAGCTCGCCTTGCTTCAGGATATCTTTCAGTCACTTGGTCTTTGAGTTGTTGAGGAATGGCACAATAGTCATTTGTCTTTAAGGAAGAAGACATAAACATGCAACAGACAAATAGGGTTATAAGCAAGCTTTTACATTCACTCATCAAATTCAGAAAGTATATAACAAAAATAAGTATGATTCTGCTTTCTTAAAATGAAAAATGCCTTCTTTTTTCCTAATCACCTTTTTCTCTAGGACCTAAAAATATATGATTGGTGTAATGATATTCTCATTCCACACTTATGAACAAGGATCAACTTACATTCATTATAGTGATGAATGAATCAGAAAGTAGAAGAGATCCAACCAAAGCAGCATCAACATTCAAGGTCAACCTGGAGGCCAAGTCTTCTCTTGAAAGCGTTTCAACCTGAATTAGTAATCACGTCACAAAATTAGACTGATCAAGGTTTATTTTTCCCCTTCACTCTTACCCAACTCAATATTCAAAAGGAATAATATGCAAACAGCACTGCACCTCAATTTATATATACATGTTTTAAACAAGAGACTTTTGTTCCAAAATAACTGGGCAGAAATGCTATAGTAGGGCTTTGGTTTTTTTTTTTTTATCCTAATCCAAACTTCATGTTGAAAACCTTGTACAACTGTATTCTTGCAGGATCTCATAAACATATAATACATCTTCCCACTAAAAGGATGGCAAATTTTAAAGCATGATAGGAGTTAGTAACTCCACTCTCCAAAACATACGTGCAGCACAACAATTTATAACTGAAGCTCCCACCTCTGAAGTCTGAACAGTGATTTTTGAGGATATTAGCCCAACTAAAAAGAATATGATGACCCCAACAATTTTAGAAGCATGTCTTACAACATGTAATTAGATTAGAAAATATTAAAGGCATTAAAAGGAGACTGCTTCAAGAAATCATAGAGATAATGTTAATGGACAACTGAAATAGGCTTTTTCAGTAAAGTCCAAAGGATTATGTTGAAGACCATACCTGAGAAACAACAAAGTCCACAGAATCTGCAATGAATGGTTCATGAGGACCATCACGAATTCCAGTTAAGACATACCGTTTAAGCAAAAATGAAGGGGTCCAGCAAACACTGCATGAAAAATATGCAAATTACTTTGTTGAGCAGATTATGAATTTTGTTTATGGTTACAAAAAACATAGAAGGCAAAAAATAATTAAAAAACCAAAATTAAGATTAGAACCAGGAAATGATAGTTAACTTTGAGACTATACTAAAAACCAATTACCAAATATTTTACAATTTTAGGCTGCATAATGTGCATTGGTGAACATTGACATCAACCACCCTCTCTTTCCCCAAGTCCCTTTTTGCCTCCATATTATGGTGGAAGTGCTGATAAAGACTTCTGTATAAATTACAAGGCTGATATGTTTATGCACTTTTGCTGACACATTCATCCTCAACTCAACTAGACAAACTGACAACTGACAACTATTAACTCCAAACTCGTTGAGTTCAGTCATACAATTTCCTTTCGTTCATTCCATATTCTTTAAATCCATATTTTCCTAAATATGTTCAGAACAATAATCCTTTCTCATTATTTTAACTCAGTTCATTGCCAATTTGTGTCTTGCCCCTTGCTGTCTCTTCTTGAATTCAGTCACTAAATGGAATATCTTTCCACATGTTGAATGACTTTAAACAGCCTTCCTTCAGTTTTTCCTTAATTGGTGTCATCTCTATCTTATATGAGATGCATTTGTTTTTGCACTACTAAGCTACTGAAGCACTCTTATTCAATTATGCACATTAGTGTTTTTTTCCTATTGCCACACATTATATGTGATTGAACAGAGTTGGCCTCATTATCATCTTGTAAAATCTCCCCTTCAACTTAAATTTGATAAGAGACTTTATGAGCTTAGCATATAGTCCTGAATCTCCACCATTTACAATGAAATCCATTTGACAGAGACCTTAATACTTTCATTGCTATAATAAAACACATGTTCAATCACAAAAACACTTGTCCAGTGGAAAGAGGTGGAACTCATCTCTCTCTCTCTCTCTCTCTCTCTCTCTCTCTTTATGGGTAAGGATACTAGGGCTAATGGTTCAGCATGTATAGCCCATTCAACAACCAATCTAGCACTAGTGCTCTGAATTTAAGCTCCAGCAGACAGCAGAGGTAAATGGAGCACCTTTTAACTCTGTGAAATCTCACATAGAGCTTGCAGTTTTGTTGTTATATAGTTATACACAATCTTCAGGTAGAGGAAACATCTTATGCTGATAACATCTTGCCTCTTAATTTTCATAGTGCCTCTTAATTTTCATAGTAAATTTCCCATGGTTATTAACCATCCCATATTTAATGTACTGTATTCTTCAGGTGTGCAGTATATCTATATGGAAATTCATGATATCCATTTTATTCTGCATAATCACAAATCATTATTGCATATGATTTCTTATAGTGTGATGTAATCAATATTGTTACAGAAGTGCAATTATTCCACTAATGACAGACAATACAATAATAAAGATGAGCACATACACAGGAGCCCATGGCATTGCAGCAGCAAAACTGCGTGTGTCCAAGAATGTGTTTGAAAGTATCAATGATCTCACTCGTCTTGGACGATGCTGTGCGAAAAGTTGTGCTAAGAAGCCCCCAAGAGATGTGCCATAAAGATGTATCTATTAATACACATAATTCAGTCCAATCAAACTATATACCAGTTCTCAGTAACTAAACCAAACGGAAGGAAGAAAATAGTTTATGATATATACAAATATATCTAGTTACTTTCAGTTTGAAATATGTAAACTACAAATTATGCTACTGATGAGGGTATTTACAATCTTCACCTTTTATGGTCATCCCCGATTAAGCCAAATGATAACCGTAAATTATTACTCAACCTACAAGTCCATACAGAACTAATTTTTAGGAAAGAAATCAAGAAATAATATTGGGTATTTAGTATTATTATGATCACAACAATGATTTCCAGTAAACCTCCTGATCACAATGTTCTGCACCAAGATCATACTACTTCAAGCAGCTCCTCATAGTTGATTGAGACATACAAATTCTTGCCAATTCTATACAATGAACCAATCACCCGGGTAATAGAAAATACCACAGGTGTTGTTTGGAGAACTATGAGTAAAGCAACACAGGTTATCCTTTATGAGAAAATACACAAGGACCATAAAGTGATTCTTAATTATAACTTCTGTAAAGTGATTCTTAATTATAACTTCTTGACTTTTAACTGAAAAAGGTATCACAAATTTCTCTCACTGGCTAATAATGTAGATATACTAGATGAGTGGTGCTCATGTATCAGTGAATCAAATTCAAAGCAGGTTCTGGTCCTTCTGGACCCAGCATCTGCTAACAAAGCTTATTGCCTAAGCTAAGTGGCCACTCTATTCAAAAAATTAAAATAAGAAAAGGCTGGCTTCTGAGGTTTGCTTCTTTAAATATTTGAAGCATCATGAATTAACTCGTATGATATGCGAGGATAAGTTCTAAACCAGAAGTAAGCATTGAAATTATAAAAATAGTGCATAATGACGAACGAGCATTTGGCACATTATAATAACAATCTGTAAAAAGGTCTATGTGATTAATCAGCATGACGCACTAGGAAAAGTATAACATATATGCTAATGAAGATTCTTACATGATGAACATCAATGACATCCAAAAATTTTTCAAATGCTTGGATCCACTCATGATGATTCCATACACGTGGAATATCAATAGAAATCACCCGATAACCCTGAAAAACGGCCAAAAAAAGTCATGTGAAAGTGAAACAGCCTTAACAGTATGATGGCAACTGCAAGGTGTGAAATCACAAAACCTACAAACAATTGACAGTTATGATCAGTGTTTGAAAACCAGACAAACTGGCCTGTTAGACCAGGCATGGCACTAATGATTAGTTTGGGTTCATAATTTTTCATTATTTTATTTTTGACCTTGAAAACCATTTATATATTAATTAAAAGAAATTTTAAATATAATTGACCATCTTTTGACTTTGTTAAATTCAATGGACCAGTCTCCAGTTCACAGATTGGTCTAGTGGTCCAGATTTTAGAAAAATGGTTATGATAATAGGTCAAACAGTTTGCTTACCACTAGAAAATCAAATCAAATAAACAAAGCAGTGCAAATGAGCACCATCATCTATGACATGGATATAGAAATGATTGTTGCACCTTTTAATTATAAAGTTTCCATACAACAAAAATGTGCAACCTTGGGTTCTACCATATTGGATGATTTGGCATATTTCTAATTAAATTGAGAATTTATATTAAACTGAATATAGAATATAGACATGTACACATCTTTCTATATCTAATTATACACTTCCCTCGAAGGTTCAACATGCTCTGAGTCAACATGAGGTATCTTCCTTGACTACAAAATGGTAAATGAGAAACTTAAATTCCATTACACATAAACTAGAAATCATTTTGTGAAGAGAAATTTTTTGCTTTTCTGTTTTCATCTAGAGAAAAGAACAGATTCACACACAATTAATGTGTGAATGAGATAAAAAAAATGCAACTTGTTATAAATAGATTACATGTAGAAAAGGTTTCAAAGATCAAGAATTTTGGGGGTGGTTATTAATTAAAAGATATTTGATACTTTTAATGACATGCACATTAAATGAAAGCAGCTACAGAATCATAAAACTTTTCATGTACACCAATTCTATAATAGTGGTAAGAATAAAGTTTTCCAAATGGAAAAAATTCTGACAATTTTTGTTGTTTTACTTCTATTTCCTTGAAGAAACAGTGATTGCAAGAGTAAATGCGATTCTCATCCAAAATTAAGTCTAGCATCAAATTCCATGATTCAGGAAATGACAGTACTCCAATGTAAGGTACTTGCTGTCACAAGAAGAACTATGAAAGCAAGACATACATAGTGCAATATGACCATGAAATTGAATCCTCAATGAATTATTCCACAAAAGAAAGAAAGAGGAAAAGGAAAATATAAACATATCCATCCACTTTATAGCTAGCTACAAAATCCAAAAATTTACCTTCATGGACAATGACATGATCTGTTTATAATAAACATCTGCTGTCCCTGCTATTCCAGGAAGGCAAATAAGTGGTGGAACCTCTTTTGGACCAAAATCATAATACCGCCACTGCTTTGTACCGATCTTTAAGGAAAATAAAAAGGAAATAAAAGGGTAAAATGCAATTTGAGAAGAATCACTTAAAAATAATCAAGACAGAGAAAGCCAAAATGTGCCTTCATATGTAATAAAAAAACTGACATGGAACAAAGAGTCTAAGGTAATCAAATAATTGACATAGAACAAAGAGTCTAAGGTTATAAACAAAAAACAGTAGTATAATTAAAATAGTGAAGCTACGAAAATCAGTACCAATAAATCAATAAAAGCAACACTTAACTGAATGAAATAATCGAAATTGAGCTCAGAAGAATACAGAGTGAAACCCTTAACTAATCACGGTTTAAGTTATCACTTTAAATATTGCATCTTTTAGGCTGAAATTGAAACCCAATCTTATTAATGGGATACATCAATTTATTTAAGTCCAAGAACAAATTAACAAATAAAAGCATGATCAAGCAAGAATTAAAAACACCCAGATCAATACATACCGAAATTGGAATGTTTAAAAAACTGAAACCCAATGCAGAAAATTGGCCAAGGAAAAAGGGCACTATAACTAAAACAAATGCAAACCCAGTAATAAAATGAAGGTACGTAATAAAACCCATGATCAAAATCTTATTAAAAGAGCAAATAATATAAATAGTGGGATAGAAAAAAACACTAACAGGGATCTTATGAAGAGGAACTTGAGACTTGAAGTAAACATAATCACCGGGCGCCGAGGAGACGCCTTTCATTGCTGATTGTGGCTATTCAAACATAAAATCTCATGTGAGGGAAAGAAAGACTATTTGGATTTGATAGATCAAATCACTGTTTAAAGTTTCCTCCTTTTTTTTTCCCAATCATCTCTCTTATTATTGATTTCGAATTTTCGATCGTGTTATTAGTATTTAAATTTTCAATTCTAATTTTTTTTTTTTTTTTTTGTTATAATCGGTGAAATTGGTTTAACTGGACGAATCAACCCCGTGGCTCGGTCTTAACGGACAATTCACGGTAACAGTTTTCAACTGCTAGTCAGCGTTATTCTTTGTTGCATTTTGGAGTTGGCTTGCTTCTTCTTTTTTCCCCTTATTTTTTCAGTTTTTTTTTTATCATTTCTAAACAAAATTAACTTTGTTTTAGGTTGAATTCATAACATCCTAATTACAACTGAAAAACCAATTTAATTAGTTTTGTCTTTTTTTTTTTAGTATTGGTTAATTTGAATTTTAAAAGTAATTTTGCTTATAACTTAACAGTTCATTTCAAATATAGTATTAATAATAACTCAACAATTTAGTTATTAATTATAAAAAAGCTCCACTGTACTTTATTGTTTGAAGTGACTTTATATTACATTGTTAATTCCGAAAATTTCAAAATCTAATTAAACTTCAGCTATTACTATTGTGATATCATCATAAATTTTAATATCTTACACTTTTAACATTATTAATTTCAAAATAATAAAGATCAAATTAATTATATATTATATTAAAACAAAATTTTAATAAGTGTTTAATTCATGATTAATGCTTTATATAATTATCAATGATTTTGTTATATATACATGCAAGCTTGCATGAAATGCAATTGATATAAAAATTCAATGATGTTAATTTATTAAAAAACAAGAATATTATTATCTAATATCTAATTTAGGTAATAAGAGACTTAAATTTATTGACGAAGTTTTAAATTTGAGTTTTTTTTTTAATCATTAGACACACATCTTATTAAAAATAAATATAATATTTTTAAAAAAAATTTATATTCATTCTAACACTAATTACTAATATCACTGTTTTTATAAAAATAATTAAATCACTCAAAATAAAAAAAAAATAATAATAAGCTAGAGCATCCATACGGATGGAGTACAACAAAAATAGCCTGAATTATGACTTGAGCGATTTCTAATTGAAATAATTTATATTATTGATTGCTTCATTAATTGGGTACCAATGTATATCTTCTTTTTGATTGAGACGGTTTATATATTATGCAAGGAGATCAAGTGGCGATTTAGGAACTAAAAATAAATGGATTATTATTATCATATTTTCAGATTTGTTGATAAAAGAAGAACCAACTGATTTGGAGGCGAAAAAAGTAAGAAAATTATATAAAAATTTGAGTGAAAATTTAATCTCTCTTTATCAGGAGAAAAGTGTTCTTAAAAAGTAAGAAAATATAAATATTTATTGAAATGATACACATATAAAAAATATGATATTGTTTTGCAGTGAATATAGCTATATGAAGAGCAAATTAATAAATTTTAAAATAAATCCGTTAATTAACAAAATTACCTATTGAAACGGTATTAATTTATAACGAATTTAACAGAAAATAAATACAAAATAAGAATAAATTAATAATTTATTAATTTCAAATTAATTTGAGGTTCACTATTCATTATCTGGTCAGTTTTATATAATATAATAGATTGATCAAGTATGGTATACTTTTTTTTTTCTTTTAAAATTATTGGTGGTTTAGATCTATTTTGATTTGCAATCCTTGCTATTTGGGGTGAATTATGTTTAATATTTGAGGAGATATTTTGGCAGTATGTGATCATATTTGACCAAATCATAGTAAAACCTTTCTAGGTTATTGATTTACCCATAAGATTGTAATACGAATTATATTACTGTTATACATATATTTCAAATTAATAGTTGAGTTTCTTTGTATTGTGTTTAAAATTTAAAATTTTGTTAAGACCTAATGTGTTAAAATTGTGTTCAAGACCTAATGTGTTAGCATATAAAGGTGACTGGCATTAGCATAAGAGGTGATTGACACCTCATCCTACGGAGTACCAAGTTAGCCATCTTTGTACCGACAAAACTAAACCCACAATGCTCAATTAGAATTTGTAAAATTCGAATCCAACCCATTCATATAAAACTCTATCCGTTTCACCACCTCTTTCATTTTAAATCGGGGCAATACGAATGATATTCATTTATATATATATAATATAATTTATATTTTATATAAAAAAATAACAATAAATTAAATATAAATATAATATTAAAAAATAAAAATATATATAATATATATAATCAAATTAAATTTAGAGCGAATATTATTATTATCTAAATTAGATCCAAATCCGATTAGAAATAAAAAAAAATATATCCCGTCTTATTCGCTAAATAAAACGATTTGAAAGTGAAACAAAACAAATTCTCAATGGAACGGACAAAATTTTCATCCCTACACACAACACCATCCAGAGCATAAAACCCTGTGACACTTTATGAAAATGCAATTCCACTTTAGTTTGCTTTTTTTGGGGCAGAATATTAAGATTAGAAATTTCTCACTCTTAACAACAAATAATTAAACATGGCAAGCACTTAAAATCAAACATTATATCCTAAACAAACAAGTGATTAATTATAATTAAATATTATAAATTTAGTATGATGTGAGAAAACTAAAAAATTAGTACGTAATATCATTTTATTTATTATTAAATAAAAAAATTATTAAATCGACATTACTAAAAAAAAATTGTATGCGGTCTAAACCAACAATTAGATTTCATTGATAGTTAAGGCATCGAGGTGTATGATCATAACCTTGATGCCTGGGTGATTGTGATTAAAGATTTTTCTTTTGCCATTTCAGATGATCTTTTACCTGCTGGCTAATTTACATAGGAAACTCTATCTAATTGCTAAAGATGGTGATGATGTTAAAGTCCTGTGTGCAAGTGTTCCATTATCATCTTCCTGAGTGGATGACTTCAATGAACAAGCTGAATTTGCAGCAAAAGTGAAATCAAATATCTGGAATGTTGTAGCTGCAAAAAAATTTGGATTGGTTGAATTACATACCTATCAAACACTAACTGTTTAAGTCCAGTTAAAATGGGAATTTGTAAGGGGTGGTGAAAAACAATATTAATAATTATGTTTTTCTTTTTTGTAAAATCATAATTAATTTCTTCAAATTATTAGCTACCAGTCAAGATATCAAGTGATTGATTGCCTCCAGCTTAGTTGATGTGTTGATGCATACAAACATAATAGTTGCCAAGAACTAGCATACATCTTTTGCCAAAGTGCAGGACCTAGAGTGTGCAATTTGATTATGCAGCGTCAAAGAGTAAAATTCTATATATATATATATTTTTTGTGAGAATAAGAGATGTTTAGATATCTAACTATAAAGTTTAATTGTCATTTAAAAATATATGCGTTTATAATTAAAAAATTATTGAGTGTTTAGATGTCTAATTATTAAAAATCAATTATCAATTTTTTTTTTTTAAATCGATAAAATTTAATAATAAATAAGAGTTGTAATTGCATATTAAAATTTTCATATTTGTCAACAACACAACGATAATAATAAAAGAAAATTGTTCTTAAAAAATTATTAAAAATTTCAAAACCAAAAAAAAAATTAGCTTCGCGACATGTCGTTTGCTCTCCAACCTCCCCATTCCAGTTTGCCGTGTGCAGTTTCTCCATACGACGACTCAGTCTTCATTTCGGGTCATATGTTCATTCGACGCCGGTGCATAGCCGACTACAATTTTACTCCATTCTCCAGTGAAGATGATGTTTTCAAGTCGCATCTGTTGACTTATCAGTAATAGGGTTTGTGGCAAAGGAGAATAGAAGGGATTTGACTCCATGACCAGTACGCCAGCGTCTCAGCCAAAACCTTCTCTTCTTTCCGGCTGTCTTTTCCGGTGCTTGGCCGTGCTTTTTTGAGCAAATACACGTTATCTCAGGTTATTTCGTTTCTCTATCCATGTTGTTATTTTGATTCATGCTCTCTTTTGTAGATGCCTTTCGCTATTAACTATGTTGCCCAAATTTCGTGTCATTTTCAACTCAATAAAATCCACAAAACTAAACCCGTATCTCAAATTGATTAGATACTGTCATTTTGATTCGAAACTGGGTCTCAGTTCATCAAACCCAACACCAACTCTATCACCAATAAAACCCCAAAACAATGTTGCAATATTCTGGGATTTGGATAACAAGCCGCCAAATTCATTCCCTCCATATGAGGCTGCTCTTAAGCTAAAAAAGGCAGCGTCTTCATTTGGGGTTGTTAGATACATGGTAGCGTATGCTAATCGGCACGCATTTAGTTATGTGCCAACAGTTGTAAGAGAGCAAAGAAAAGAGAGAAAATTGTTGAATCAGTTAGAGAATAAGGGTGTGATTAAACCTGTTGAACCATATCAATGTCGAGTATGTGGGAGAAATTTTTATAACAACGAGAAATTTATTAATCATTTTAAGCAAATTCACGAGCGTGAACAGCAGAAGAGATTGAATCAGATAGATTCAGCAAGAGGGAACAGGAGAGTCAAGTTAGTGGCTAAGTATGCAATGAAAATGCAGAAGTATAAGAATGCAGTGAGGGATGTTTTGTCTCCTAAGGTAGGGTATGGTCTGGCAGATGAGTTGAAGAGGGCAGGATTTTGGGTTAGAACTGTGTCAGATAAGCCACAGGCTGCAGATTTGGCATTGAGGGATCACATAGTGGATGTTATGGATAAGAGGAGAGCTGACTGTCTAGTGCTTGTATCGGATGATTCAGATTTTGTTGAAGTTCTGAAGCAGGCTAAATTTAGATGTCTGAAGACTGTTGTTGTTGGGGATATTAATGATGGGGCATTGAAGAGAGTTGCCGATGCAGGGTTTTCTTGGCAGGAGATTTTGATGGGGAAAGCTAAGAAGGAGGCAGTGTCAGTTGTGGGGCGATGGAAGGACCGTGACATTTTAAAGAGGCTAGAGTGGACATACAATCCAGAGGAGGGGAAAAAACTTTCTAGTGTAGTTGATGCTTTTGATAATTGTGAAAGTGGTGATAATTGTGATGATGGTGAGAGCGATGGAGATTTTGATGATACCATCGGTGAAGATGAGGTTAACTTGCTGCAAAAGGAAGCTGAAGGTGCTTGGTGGGAGCTGAACTCTGACTCTGAGGCTACTTTTTAAAAGCCATGCTAATGATAGTTTGGAAACAGGATCAGGTTTATGACTTGGTGAAGTTTACCACTATTTTTATGAAGTTCTACGAGCAGACCACTGGAAAGCATGGATTATGATTCCTGTAAGCAAATAGAACATTGCTGGAGCTATTAATATTTTTATCCATATCTACCAGAGTGATTTTTGGATCTTATCTCTTTAATAGAAATTGCATGCTAAATTGATTGTTTTTAGTCATTGACCTAGATTTTGTGAGGATTTAATTTCTTGGTTTTTGTAATGTTGAACTCCACTTTATGTCATTTCTTCTACGTGTGTTGAAACACTTGCTTGTGCATGCTTATTGCTTGGTCTCTTCATATTGCCAGGAGATTAGTCAATAAGCTGCTGGCATACCAAAGGTAAAACCATATATCTAATACCCAATATTGTAATGCATTAATCTTGTAGTCTTGATAGAAAGTGCCATCCTAGATAGTAGAATAGATGAAGCAGGATTTATGTGCGATAAAAATCTTTTGGAGTGCAGTAGTATTCTGCTGTTCCAACTGCTGATGGGAATTCCAGACTTAATATGTACAAGAAGAAAAAAAAAAAAAGTTTAGTACCACAGGTTTCTTCCATGACTGATTGGTAGAACAAGCAATAGTCTATTAATGAACTTCTGAATTGATTTTTCAATGTTCTATGGCCTAACAAATGTTCTCATGAAAAATATAATCATAGAATAATAATTATGAGTAAAAAATATACCTGGCTCACGGAAATAGAGGCAGCAAAAATGTTTTGCTCATTTACAGAAAAATTTTGCATGTGTTGTAGTCAAGCAAATATGCTTATTGAATGCTCAAACGAGGATAATCATGAAGAAAAACATGGGTCATATAGATAGAGGTGGTATAATAGCCAAGTAAATATATTTATGTTGCTATTATGCCTTCAATAAGGATTCAGAGTTTTGTCTGTCGCTGAAGATGTCAATTTCCATCTTCGTTTTCAGTCTCGTCCAGAAGCACTTGATACCTGAATGCTTAGTGAGTGTGAACTGCTATTATCATTTTCCTGAATTTTTAAGTTGCGACTTTCAGCCAATTCGAAGAATTCAGTTGACAGAATTGCAGTCATTTATTTGGTTAAGAACAGGAGGAAACCTCATTACCCCAAGAAAAAACAAAAATATACATTCTGGGCTGTGCAGCACCCCTTGCATCTTTGCAGGAAAACACTTAGCATGCCTATTGGTGGCTGGATAGAAGTTTATTTTCCTGGCAGGATATTAGCTTCATATTTTGTCAAGTAGTTGGCAGTGAAGTTCCCCTCCCATAATAAACATGCTTTATCTGGACCATGCACGGCTTATCTAGCAGCTTCCCCATGACTAAGTCGCGGTTACCATCCTCAAAAGCTGACTGCCCTCAAATTGAACCCTTCACACTTTGGTTATCAGATCCAAGATCACATGTAGTAAACCATTCTCACAATCCAGATCTGGGTCATTATAGACCCCCAAATAGTATGTTTCTATGTCACTTGTTTGAGATGTAAATTCACGCACATTGGTGCTTGTTTATGATGTTGAATTTTTCAATATGACACCAATAAATGGTGGATAGCAATGCACGGTTCGTTGTTAAGTGTTCATTTTTACTTCCTTTAAGATGAGCTTTGCTTCAATGTTTAATTAGATCCATTATAAGTCAATGGTGGGCAGTTGCAACTGAAATGCAAGAGGAATAAAGGATTGCCCATAATTTTGATAGGAACTTTTCCAAAATGTTTGGACTACTGCTACGAGGATGGCATGAGCAAATATGAATCGAGTTGGAAAGTTCTGGATAGATATATAGGAATTTATGCGTTAAATTCTTTTCTAGAGTTAATAGTCATTAGCAAGGGCATGGATTCAGAAGGTTAATGTTGTGTTTCCTTGGATGCAGATTAGTTCATTGCTGGGATCAAGGGGAATCCCATACCTGGGTCATTCCTACTACTGGGAATTTTCAAACTAAAGCTCATCAACAAAGCCTAAAAATATCTTTTGTTGCTAATTGCAGGTATTTAAGGATGAATCAAGAAGATCATTCTTATGATTATTCCTATGACTAATTACATGAGAATCCATATCTATAGTTGAAGGTGAGAGATCTATGTTTACCTTGTTCACTACACTGAGACAAGAAATTTGAAGTTGGATTAGATCCTCCAAGTCAACTTTGTCCTTCCAGAAAGAACTCACCTTCACAGTACGAATGAGCGTGATTTTCTCTTTCTTTTTATTAGGATTCGACAATGGTTCGAACTTGCAACTCAAAGCTTGGACTTGCAATTCAAAGCTCGGAGACGCCGTTTCTGCCTTAGAAAACCTAATCCTATTAGTATGAGCATGATTTCCTGAACGGTGGCAACCATATTTGAATACCTACATGTTTAAGTAAAATCAGAAAGTTGTAAAGCTGGACATCGAATGTACTTCAATCAATATTTTCAATGCTCTAACTAATCATGCACATTGGCGAAATTAATAATAAAAAAAAAAGGCTTTTGCTGCATCCCATTCTACAAAATATTCATATGTAAAACTGGTTGACTCCTGCAGCCATCACTTTCCCTTAGTACACCTTGTTTCTGACACAACTCCATTAGTGTTGATTAGGAGTTATAACCCATAAAATAATTTACTGTTAAAATTTTTGCCTTACGCGCTATATGTTGAATTTATAAAGAGATGTGCCCTTGAACATTGGGGGGTCTTGCTCTTGACAGTTAGAAACCAGTCTATATATCAAAATAGGTATTTCAATAGTCCAATTTTAGTCAAATTGTAGCCAATCCAATATCCCAAATCAAATGTTTAATTTTATATCAAAAATGTATTTCAATTGTACCCAATCCAACATTCCAAAATTTTTCTAACTTGGGAGAAGTTCACGTAGCTGTTAATGGTAGAAGTTCAGGCAGCTGTTAAAGTTTTTAGTACAATTTTACTCCAAAAAAAAGTCCAAAAGAAGATAATCAACGGACACAACGTCCGTGAGGCTCTTGTCATCTCGCAACCCATACCATACAACATCACAAACTATATAAACTATTCAACATCATAATAAATACATACATACATATATATATATATATATATACATATATATATATATATATATAAACTAAAATAAATCAATAACATGCATAATTCAAATGTTTTTGGTAAATGCTTTACTTGCTATCACTATTTACGTAGCATAATGTATTTATTTAATAAGTACATAACTCTATTTATTTTCGTAAAAATCCTGATGTGCTTTTATTTTTTCTATTTTGATTTTGCTAGCATATAATAAATGAGTGTAGAAATTTATTATAATATCCATTTATTTTCTTAATTTACAAAAGAAGATAAAAGAACATAAATAATGATAGATAGGATAAGACCATTTGTGTGGAGTTATATATATATATATATAAAACTACCAACCATTGATAAATTCCACTTGCAAATCTCAGGAAAACATTTTGACATGAGGCTGACTTTAAGCCATCAACAAGTCCAACACCTCTGCTTTACCATACGGCTAATATGTCTTGATACCTAAAACTAATGTACAATTTGCATTGCCAACAGAAAAACCTATTCCAACTTACAAAATCCAATTCTCCCATCAAGCGTGAATAGTAACGATTCCAACTTATAAATAGATACAAAGGTGTGTTCAGGGCCCGGATACATATTCACTGCGGATCCGCGAATAGTTCACAATAGCTTCTTCTCAATTTTCTATATCCTAGATAATATGAATGACAAACAGAACAGTATAAGCCATACTAAATATAACATATAATGCACGCTTTTACTCAACAAAGAAAAGACTTTGATAAGTCAAGCCAATAAGAACGTTAACGTTATAAACATTGATCTTATATTTCAACAGCTGGCCAAAGATGCAAATATACAAGTATAAACATCCATAATCAAAAGAATATATGTAGAATTAATTTAAACATGAGCATGAAAGCTTATTCCAAAATCAAAAGTAATTTATTGAAATTGCTTCAAAAATCATAAATAGATACATTGTCTAAAAATCTAAACCATAAATGATATTCTAAAAGAATGAAGCAATATATGGGGGTAAATAGGAATAAACAACAATTTATGTTGATACAAATAAGATATGACCTGCAAAGAACATGCTCATCAATCAGCAAATCATATACATTGCAAGACAATGATAACTCCTTTGTATCATAATTTCAAAGTATGTGCCAAGATAGATAATTGAAATTAAAAGCATGTTTTATAATTCATTCACCATGAACTCTTCTGCTTTGATCCTGAATAATGACTGAGGTACCATCTGACAAACTTCTTAAGACCAGTTTCCAAATCAGTAGTAGGCTTATATCCAAGCTCCCTCTGCGCCAAACTAATATTGGCGTGTGTAAACTCTACATCCCCATTTCTAGGCAATGGCAATACTTTCTTCTTAGCTTTAACTTTCAAAATTTTTTCTAGCATGCCAACAAGCCGACTCACAGGTACAGGGGAAGTATTCCCCAAATTAAAGACTCTCAATTGAGCTGCTCCCCTCTTCTTCCCTCCACTCCCTGTACTCTTCTTTGCAGTATCCAAAGCCGCCAAACAACCCTTCACAATATCATCAATGTAGGTGAAATCTCTAGCCACACTCCTTCCATCAGCTGTTTCAAACATACCAATTTCCTTCCCCTTCAAAATATCCTTAGTAAAAAAGAAATAGGCCATATCAGGCCTTCCCCATGGTCCATAAACTGTGAAAAACCGCAACCCAGTAATTGAAAGACCATAAATATGATTATAAGAATGGGCAATTTCTTCACCAGCCTTCTTAGTTGCTGCATATAAACTTGCAGGCTGATCAGTCCTATCCTTCTCTGAGAAGGGCACTTTCGAATTAAGCCCATAAACTGAACTTGAAGACGCCCAAACGACCGCCGGCTGTGGGTTTGCTGATTTACAAACCTCAAGCAAATTGACAAACCCACCAATGTTACTATGAACATAAGATTTGGGATTTTGCATTGCGTAACGCACTCCAGCTTGAGCAGCTAGGTGCATTACATGGGTAAAAAGCACAACATCAAAAAGCTGCTTCAATAATGCTATATCATTGATATCTCCTTCCACTATAAAAACCCCAGATCGCTCTAATACCTTTTGCCGGGCTCTTTTGAGACTGATATCATAGTAATGATTGAAATTGTCCAGCCCAAGTACACCGTCGCCCCGACGCTTCAGAGCCACCGAGACATGTGTTCCGACAAAGCCGGCAGCCCCAGTGACCAAAACGGTCATACCAGCGCGTGACTTGGGACGCGCCGATTTAACAACTTTTTTCTCCCAGGAAGGAGCGCCAGTTGAATCAGTGCTGGGTCGTTCGCGAGGGGAAGGAGAGGGAGGGGAGAGGAGGAAGAAGAAGAGAAACAGAATAAGGAAAAGAAAGGAATAGAAAGTGAGTTTAGAGAGAGAAGAGTGTAACCGGAGAGATCGGTGGTGATGAGGGTGAAGATACGTTGAGGACTTGTCCGATTTGAACTTGCCTGGGGTAGGAAGTGGAGTTGAATCAAGAAGTGAGGACATATTGGGTAAAAAAATTATGGTAAACCACCGCTTATAGTGGCGGTGGCGGTATGATGGTTGTGCTGGTAGCCGGCGGAGAAATGAAATTAATTAATTTTCTTTTTTTCTTGTGTAAAGTTGTCGTGGGAAAAGGAAAGTGGGAAATTTATGGAGACAGAGAGAGCTATGAAATTTGACCAAATTTGATGATTGGCTGACAGATTGAGTTAGGGTTTGCTTTTTGAGGGAAGGGTTAGCTTAATCTTATTCTTAATCCTAATCCTTCTGTTATAATTGATTTGATTTATGCCATTATCTCTTAAGTTTTGCTGCATTTGTTATTTTACTAATTTTAAAAATTTGGTAATAAAAAAAAAGAGGGAAATGCGAAAGTTCAAATATATATATATAATTGAAAATAAATAATTTAATCCCATTTTTTAATAAACATTAATTTTTTTTTATATATGTACCAATTTAATTAGAATTAAGGTACAATTTTGATCCTGCCGTTTAACTCTAGGAGCACATTAGCATTTAATGTTTTTCGAGATATAATTTTGACCCTAATGTTATTAAAATCTAATGATCCTGACTCTTTGACCGTTGACTTTTCTCTTTGAGCCCTACAAAAATTAAAAAAGTATTTGGCAAATTACAATTTAGTCCCTAAAATTTTATTTATTTACAAAAAAGTATTTTTTTAAATTAAAAATATAAAAAAATAAAATAAATTAATAACTAAATAAAAATTAATTATTTTACTTATTTAAAATTAAAAAAAAATATTATTTTTAATTTAAAATTACTTTTTATTAAATTGAAATAATTAATTTTTATTTAACTATACTTTTCTAAAATTAAAATAAATAAAATTAATTTTTAATTATTTAATCTATTTTCTAA